>JASDQU011440069.1:0-19135 GCA_032191745.1 Picea mariana | reverse complement strand
TGCATAAGGAGAATCAACAAGGATCGTGCTCACCTATTATTTCTATATGGTATTGACTTGGGATCATATAGAAATAATAGGTGAGCACGATCCTTGTTGATTCTCCTTATGCAAGTCTCATGAGTAATCAAATCTCCATATTTTTATTTTTTGTTTTCTTTCAATATAATTTTGGAAAGCGTTTGAAGGGTTTCTTCATTTCAATTATTTGTGGCATGGATTATCTATTGAAGTGGTCTTCCATGATTGATTTACAAGGAAGGGATTGGAAAAGTTGTGAGCTCTACCTTATTTGGTTTTATGGGGAATATGGATTGCAGGGAACTCCTCACTATTCGAAGATACACAACTTCCTTCCTTCCAAATATCTGTGCAAGTGATGGATTTACTTTCTTTCTACAAGGATATTCCCATGCAAGTTGTTCCTAGTGTAGTGAAAGAATTTCATATTGACAATTTAGTTCCTTGGGGCCATTTCAATGGGGTTGGATAGGGACATAATAATATTGTTGGCCTTGGGTTTACTATTTTTCTTTGTGTATCTCATTACTTTTACTTCAAAGTTAAGATGAGTTGGGGAACCAATGACCTAGGTGAAATTATGGCTCTCTTTTACATGCTTAAGTTTTCCTTGGGAAGGAACTTGACATCTCTGCAAGTCTTTGGTGACTCCATATCAGTAATTAATTGGATGATTGAGCAAGTTCATATTCAAGACATTGGACTAATTTATATTGTTGAATTCTTAAAAGAGATTGCTAGTTATATCTATGATATTAAATTCTCACATGTCTTCCGAGAACATAATCAGGTGGCAAGCAATCTATCAAAGGAAGGTTTGGAGTTGACGAAGAACCAATTTATTCTTTCTGAATTCCATGAAGGCCATTGTGATGTTCGTAGATAGTCTAGTATTGAAGAATTTTAGATATAAATTATGGTTGAGTCTGTAATATGACAATTGAACCTTTAAATAACAATTTTCTATGTCTTTTTGATCGAGCAATTATTAGCTCTACCTTTTAGTAGTTTCTAACTCCCTCTTGTGGAACCATTTTGGTGTGTTCTTGGAGCACCTTAGGATTGTATTTACTATTCTACTTGAATATGAAATATCCTTTTTTCTAAAAAAAGAAAAATATTTATTAACTCATAAACATATAAAATAATTAAGCATCAACAAAATATCCTTTTTTCTAAAAAAAGAAAAATATTTATTAACTCATAAACATATAAAATAATTAAGCATCAACAAAACCTTTTGTTTAATTTATATCCCCAACTTTTAAACTATTTATTCATGCTCAAATATTTTACATGTTTTGGTTAACATTTATCTTTAAACAATGATCACATATAAAAATTATTTAATTACATCAGTAACCTTTGTTAACATTTATCTTTAAAATTTTATTTTTATAAAAATAATTTATTAAAAACCTTACAATTCTATATAAACAAAAATTCTTAATTTTTAATATTATTTTAAAAGATAAATAATCTCATAATATTATATTACTATAAAAAAAATAAAAAATAAAAAATAAAATGTATTTTCAATAATAACAAGAGTTGCATGGAGGTCGAGTTAGTTGGAAAATATATGCTAAACATTGAAACTTAATATAACTAAATGCATAGGTAGTGAATAGTCTTTGTCAAAATATAATTCATATAATAAAGAAGATTAACATTATTGTTTTTCCAAAGATGACAAAGACAAGAATACAGTAAAAATAGGTAAAAACATTTAGCATAAAACTCTTTAAAAATAAACAAAAAAGTAAAGTGTTCAATGTGGAGTAAAACTTTGTAAATAAGTCAAATGTTCAATGGGGAAGTTAGTATATGTAGAAAGAAATGTAAATAAGTGAAGTGTTCAACTGGGAGGTTAAGATATGAGGGAAGCAACGTAAATAAGTGAATTTCTCAAAGGGGAGGTTAAAATATGCAGGAAGCAATGTAAAGTGTTTGGAGGTTAGGATGGGTGACAATCAATGCAAAGTGTGCACACTTTAGAATTGCGAGAAGCAATGTAAAGTGTTTGAAGGTTAGGATGGGTGGTAATCAATGTAAAGTGTTTGAAGGTTAGGATGGGTGGTAATCAATGCAAAGTGTCCACACTTTAGAATTGCGGGAAGTTAAGTGGGTAGAGTTCTCGATACAAGGGAGGAATAGTGAAACTTAATATATAACTAAATGCAAAGGTAAGATAACCTTGATGCTGACATTAAATGTCACCCCAACAAAATGTAAAAGTTAATAATTAGCAAACATTAACACCAAAGTTTTTTAACTTTTTAGATATCTCAATGCTTTTATGTATACACATATATTGAAAAATAGGTATATCAAGGGAACAAAATTCTTTTATGCATATGCTTAACTTACACAATATTGTTAAACATATATCTTCCACATAGATATATCATCCACAAAGATATATCTTATGCACCTATGCACTTTTATATCCCCCACACAACCAACATTAGTCTAATGGAATGAAGTGTGAGGCATAGAGGTCTGTCATTATGTACGAAGCAATGAAACACTTCCATTCTCCACCCTACACATAAGAGACTTAAGTGTTGGGTCGAGGTAGTCCTAGGACAACTTGTGGAAAGAAAATTGAGTCATCTCCACCTTATATTGACACATAATACACTTAAGTAAAGATTTGATTAAAGGTGAGACTTGGATAGCTTATGGCATGAAATTTGAGTCATCCTTCCTACAGATGAGAAGGTTCCTTCCTATAGATGAGCAAGTTGTTTATGTTCTTACGAAACCAAGATGAAGTTAGAGTACTTCTGTGACAGACTTGGTGTGGCATAGAATGCCTCCCTCACTGAGAGGGAGTGTTGATGTTTTCATCTTCTTGAGTCATTGTCCAAATTGTACTCCTATGTGACTGAGTTTAGTTGATCTGTGATGACACTTACTTGGAACCGATGAATGACCATGTCAATAGAGTCCTAAAATTCCTTCTCAAGCTCTACTCAAATTCCTTCTCAATCTCTCCTCAAATCTAGCTCATTAATTTACTTAACAAATCGCAAAATGCATGGCGTGTTTTGTTGGTAACAATGGGTTGGTCATGATAATTTTCCCCAATTTACATTACATGAACATGCATGTGTTCCTAGAATGCACACACATTTCTATAAAGTGAATGTGTTCCTAAAACATGCATATTCTTAGGAACACACACGAGTTCTTGCAAATACCTAATTTGCGTTGAGTTGGAAACCATCGTGGTAGGTCGAGGAGTGTCAATCCTACAAGATCACGAATGCATGCATGTTTCTAAGAGTGTGAGAAAATTCATATATGTACACGTTCGTGATCACCACATTGCCACTTTTTGAATCATCATCTTCTTGCAAGCATGCAAATATTGAATAAATATAAACAACATAAAATATATAGATCATTTTTATTGACACTACAAGCCAGGTCCCATTTAACATATAGCACATGTAAAAAAATGTAAATATAAATTAATTAATTTATGTACCATATTTCAAAGTAGGATATTAGGAGATATTTTTGAAGTGTTCTTTCTTCTAGAAAGAGATTCACTATTTGGGTCATATCATTTCTGGTGAAGGAATCTTTGTGGGTCCAGAAAATTTAAAGGCCTTTATGGAATGGACAATGCCAAAAAATTCTCATGAGGTGAGAAGCTACATGTGGCTAGCTGGTTATTATCGGAGGTTCTTGGAAGGGTTCTCTAAAATAGAGAAACCGATCACCACCTTGCAGCACAAGGGGGTCATGTATGAATGGAAATAAGAATGTGATATTGCATTCATCGAGCTTAACAGGTTACTAACTAGTACACCAATTCTATGAGTGTCGGATATGGAAAAAGACTTCACAGTCTGCACAAATTGTTATGGAAATATTTTCCTCAACCCATGCAACTTGTCCATAAGGACTTTTCCATTTCCCTATGCATACTTGAAGTTCCCTTTTTGCAACTCCCAGAGATAAAAAACATATGTTTCCACATATACATGCCCTAACAGTTATACAACATGCGTATATGCAGGTTTCACCATTACATCCCATGTACATCGGGTTTTGTGCCAAAAATTAAAAACTAGTGTCGGGTTTCCATGTCACATCACGAGATCCATGATCCTTGACCTTCCATATACTAGAAACATTCTGACTCAGCCCTTCAGTTCCATTTGAAGGTTGTAAATGGGGCATATCCAAGTTGTGGAAAGGGGGAGAAGAATTCAACTTTGAGAGAAAAGTTACTATGGAGAAATTATTCACTTCATATTGAGTATGCATCCCTTTGTCCTTTTACGTATGAACACATTGTTCAGCCCTCAAGATCTTCCCTATTTGATGGAGAACCTCATTGTCTCTCTTATATGAGATTTTCTTTTATGGAGGATTGAAATGGTGGAGACCCAACTGGAGGGGACTTAGTTTCTCGATTCCGAACATGCCGACAAAAATTTTTGTCATTCATACACTTTTGTTGATTACCTTTTATAGAAATACTCTTTTCTCATCTAATTAATGTCTCGCAAATATTTGAATTGTTATTTCATGGGAATATTTGTTATGAATATTGACGGATCATGCTATTATATGTGCTAAATTTATATATTATCACCATATGTTTGTGTATCTTGGTTGTTGAGGACAAGTTGCAGGTATATAGCTTTGGGTCAAGTGCTCAATGGTGGATTTCATTGAATGTCCATACGAGGTAGGCTCCTTATCTTGTCTTGTTAACATGTTTGTTTATATAGCATACTTGAGATTAGGGTTTATTTCTGTAGTCATTTCCATCTGTTTTGGTTTACCCCATGCCATAGAGTGATTTTCTTCATAACATAATTGGCGACCATATTGGGGAGGGAGTTTTCTTTCCAGGGTTTGGATTGTTTTTGTCCTTTAATTTCTCACATTTATCTTGAGTTTCTTATCGTCTAATTTATTGACAACCTATTTTCATTTTCATTCTGAGTTTCTTGGCCTTATCCTTAACCTAGAAGTGTTTCAATACATATACACAAGCTTTCCCTTGATAAACACACACATACACGAGCTGTCATTCTGTAGGGGGCGTATATACGTAGTTTTCTCCTGAAAAATTGTGTACATCATCCTTGTTTGCTTGATTTTTGAGTTTGGAGCTTTATGGGTAAGTTTTGATGGTTGCCGAGTCTTCGTGGGTCTCTGTCATGACTGTTAAGTGCCTGCAGAGTGATAGGAAACCTTTCTCTGGTTGAATTTTTGGGCAGTTTTTCTTTCTCATCATTTTTGTTTCATTGGTTATCCTTGAATCTTGGGATGGGTGTTTTCTTCTTGATATCCTTTTTGGTTTGTCTCTTTTTTCTTACAATAGGATTTGTATATCAAGCTATTGTTCAATCCTTGCATTTTCATTCTTTTATGATGAAAATACAAAAAATATACATTTTTCATCATGGCATTTGATCTTTTGGGTTCTTATCATTGATCTTGATAGATGTATGGAAATATTGCATCTTATTTGAAATCGCAGAGTTGAATTGAAAATTGCATTTTGGAAAAACTTATCATTTGTTGAGAATTGAAGTTAGGAATTTGCATTATATTCATATTCATTTATTTTACTTGTTGATTCATAACATCATCAGTTTCACGAGAAAATCTTTTGAGTAAACAAAGCCACTAAAAGTAACATTGATAAACTTAAAATTGATTAGAAATGATTTTATTTTTCAGGGTGCACAAACTAGCTTAAGATTTCGAGCCTTGGAATAGGATTTTGTGAGTAAAATTTTCCAAGGCTATTAAACTCAACATATGTGTCTGACTAAAGGAGTGGTGAAATCCATTGTATAATTTGTGACATCATGAGGCTCCACTCACACCATAGTTAAGCACGAAGTTGCATGAAGTCGGTTGAGGAAATATCCCTCCAATACCTTCTTAGAATCAAAGATATTTATGGGGATCTATTCATATATGAGGGTCTTTCTAGTACCTTTACCTCTGTGAGAGGTGGTTCTTTCAATATTTCAGGCTTTGTTACCCTTCCCACACGATGGACCTGACTTATGATTGTTCACGTGCACATTGGTTATATCATGGTGGCTTTAGTTGTTTGACATAGGTAGCCACATAGGTTACTTGCATGGGTTATTCTCCAAGTACCCTGAGTAAGATAAGGGTCAGACATCACACAACCTTTATGGAGGATTACCTATCCAGGGGTACCTGACTGACTGCACTGTTAAGCCTATGAGGGCCCTTATAACTAATTCTGATGCCTCCAATCTTTTGAAGGGAGTCTTAGGACCCTCTTGGGTGAGACATACCTACTCTAGCGAGGGAGGCCCTTTTTCAGCCACTATATCATGTTTGTGTGCATTGACCTTTTTTCTTTACTTTGGTGTCCTCTCTGATTATTAGTTGGCCTTAGGATTTTGTATTGCATCGTGAATTTTCATTTCTATGGTTAGTGGAGCCCCTATGGCTCTCTCAGTTACTATTACTGAGCCCATGGTATTTTCGCATTCCATGGAAACGAATCCTTTTGTATTTACTAGTGGTATGACGAATCATGATACTCAACGAGTACCTTGGGTTTGGTATAATTCCACATGGATCTGCAGTGTAATTCAAATTGGCATCCATGTGCACAAATTCATTATGGATTGTAATATTTTTATGAGCAACTAGTTCTTCTAGATAGGTCTCCATTAATCCACTTCTGGGAATTATAATGTTTTTCGGCAATCACAGATATTCCTATGACCTCACACATTAGGGGGCATCTGTTATAGCAAGATTTTTCTCACCCCATGCAACTTTCTCATAAGTCCTTTTCCATTTCCTTGTGCAGACTTGAAGTCCCCTTTTTGCAATTCCTAGAGCTAAAAAACACATTTTTTCACATATACGCTCCCTAAAAACTATACAACATGCATATACGCAGGTTGCACCATTACAACCCACATACATTAGGTTTTGTGCCAAAAATTAAAGAATGGTGTCAGGTTTCCATGTCATGTCACGATATCCATGATCCTTGACCTTCCATATACTAGAAACGTTCTGACTCGACCCTTCAGTTCCATTTGAAGTCTATAAATGGGTCATATCCAAGCTATGGAAAAGGGGAGAAGAATTCAACTTTGATAGAAAAGTTACTATGGAGAAAGTATTCACTTCATATTGAGTTTGCATCCCTTTGTCCTTTTAAGTATGAACACATTGTTCAGCACCCAAGCTCTCCCCTCTTTGATGGAGAACCTCATTGTCTCTCTTATATGAGATTTCCTTTGGTGGAGGATTGAAGTGGTGGAGGCCCAGATGGAAGGGACTTAGTTTCTCGGTTCTGAACATGCCGACATGGAATTTTGTCATTCATACACTTATGTTGACTACCTTTTAATAAAAATACTCTTTTCTCTTCTAATTAATGTCTCGTAAATATTTGAATTGTTATTCCATGGGCATATTTGTTATGAATATTGATGAATTATTCTATTATATGTGCTAACTTTATATATTATCACCATATTCTTGCGTATCTTGGTTGTTGAGGAGAAGTTGCAGGTATATAGCTTTGGGTCAAGTGCTCAACGGTGGAATTCATCGAACGTCTGGGTGAGGTAGGATCATTATATTATCTTGTTAGAATGTTTGTTTATATAACATACTTGAGATTAGATTTGATTTCTACAATCATTTCCATCTGTTTTGCTTTACCCCATGCCATAGAGTGATTTTCCTCATAATAGAATTGACGACCATACTAGGGAGGGAATCTTCTTTTATGGGTTTGGCGTGTTTTTCTCCTTTGATTTCTCTCAGTTATCTTGAGTTTCTTGTCATTTGATTTCTTGATAGCCTATTTTCATTTTGATTATGGGATTCTTGGCCTTATCCTTCACCTAGCAGTGTTTCAATACATATACGTGGGTTTTCCCTTGACAAATGCATACATATGTGAGATGTCATTCTGTAGAGGGTGTATATATGTGGTTTTCTCCTAAAAAATCATGTACATCATCCTTGTTTGCTTTATGGTTGAGTTTGGTGTTTTTTGGGTAAGTTTTGATGGTTTTTTAGTCTTCTTGGGTCTCTATCATGACTATTAAGTGCCTGCAAAGTGATATGAAACCTTTCTTTGATTGAATTTTTGGGCGTTTTTCTTTCTCATCATTTTTGTTTCATCGGTTGTCCTTGCATATTGGGCTAGGTGTTTTATTCTTGATATCCTGGTTGGTTTGTCTCTTTTTTCTTACAATAGGATTTATATATCAAGCTATTGTTCAGTCCTTGCATTTTCATTATTTTATATTTAAAATACATAAAATATACATTTTGCATCATGGAATTTGATCTTTTGGGTTTTTATCATTGATATTGATACATGTATAGAAAGATTGCATCTTATTTGAAATTGTAGAGTTGAATTGAAAATTGCATTTTTTGAAAAAACTTATCATTTGTTGAGAATTGAAGTTAGGACTTTGCATTACATTCATATTCATTTCTTTTAATTGTTGATTCATAACATCATCAATTTCACAACCACATCTTTTGAGTAAAAAAAGAAACTAAAGGTAACTCTGATAAATTTAAAATTGATAGAAACAATTTTATTTTTCAGGGTGCACAAACTAGCTTAAGATTTAGAGCCTTGGAATAAGATTTTGTGAGTAAAATTATCCGAGGCTATTAAACTCAACATATGTGTCTAACTAAGGGAGTGGTGAAATCCATTGTATAATTGGTGACATCAAGAGACTCCACAAACACCAGAGTTAAGCATGAGGTCATGCAAAGTCGGCTGAAGAGATATCCCTCCAATACCTTCTTAGCCTCAGAGATATTTCTGGGGATCTATTCGTATATGGGGGTATTTCTAGTACCTCTACCTCTGTGAGAGGCGATGATTTCGAGATTTTGGGATTTTTTACCCTTCCCATATGGTGGAACCGACCTATGACTATTCGCTTTTGCATTGGTTATATCATGGTGGATTTAGTTGCTTGACATAGGTAGCCACATAGATTACTTGCAAGGGTTATTCTGCAGGTACCCTGAGTAAGACAAGGTTCAGACAACACACAACCTTTACTAATACATATTTTATGAGAAGAAAGAAATGAATATAGATTATTAAAATATGCTTAACACAAAATAAGAGAGATACAGTAAAACTGGTTTTCTATTCAATAAGGAAATAAGCTGAAACTGTAAATGCAGTGGAAAACAAGCTTGTTGGAATGGTAGCGACTTATCTCTAAGAAGAGATGCGACAGTTGTGATCTTTCGCAAGAAGAAGGTTACAATGATGCTATGAAGGCCTTTTAAAATAAACATGAATGTCAAAAACCCTAGACATCTAAAAACCTAACCCTAGGAGATGAAGCGCCAAAAGTCATGTGGGCCCCATTTGCGTAAGTTAGTACATCAACTTCACGGTGTCGTAACTTTTGCATACAAA
This sequence comes from Picea mariana, assembly GCA_032191745.1. NCBI lineage: Eukaryota > Viridiplantae > Streptophyta > Pinopsida > Pinales > Pinaceae > Picea > Picea mariana. The sequence goes on along the minus strand of JASDQU011440069.1, from coordinate 9,660 downwards.
ATTTATTTTAGGTGCAAGATAGCCCATTGGAAACATATAACCGAGAATAAAAAAATTCGACTGGTCCAGGGCATTGCGTCCAACAAACTCTTGTTCCCCAAATACCCAAAAAATGTCGTTTAGGGCCTCAAAACGACCCCTAAAGTTTGGAACCCAAAAAATTGCCAAGGTGGAAAATTGTTTTTTGAGCTAATGGAATAGGTGGATGGTCAATGATATCCACCTAGATTAATCCTCCATCCTTAGGAAGCAATGGTATCCATTGTGTTGAGTTTCCCCCATCAGATGAGGAAATTTATGTTGAATTTTCCCCTGGGTGAGCCACTTGCCTTGGTGTAGAAGTTTCCCTACTTTGATGACTGGGTAAAGCTAGATCCTTTGTTGTTGAGTTCCCTTGATATGTGTTTCCACAATATGATCACTTGATGCTTGTTGCATGCAGTAAGGGTTGAGCTATTTTGGTGTCAAATGCTTTTCTATCTCTGAGGTGTCCAATAATGGTGGGAAATATTGCCAAAGGAAAGCCATGTTGACGACTGGATGCAGACCAAGGAAGGGGAGAATGTTGAGCTCAAAATCATTGTCACCCATAGCCTTGGTCATGGTGTACAACCCATAATGGAGTGGGATAAGATTTTTATGGGGCACTGTAAAGAATTCTTTATGCAAATGCAAACAAACTTTGTCTCCCACCTGAAACTTGTGTGGCACCTGATGTTGATCATGACACTGCTTGTACTTGGCATTATACTTTTGTATAATATCCTGAACCTATTGGAGGATGTGATGGATCCTCTTAATTAATCGAGTGTCTTTGTCAGCTTCTGGTGGAGCAGGGGACGAGGTGGTCACCAGGGGTAGTGCAACATTAATGGGGCCCAATGGTTGGAATCCCAACCCTAATTGAGAGGGGTTGTGGCTAGTTGAGCTATGTAGGGCTCGATTGTAGCTATGCTAGAAATAGGGAAGACTCTCATCCCATGTGCAAGGGTGTTTTAAATTTTACATGCACAAGAAATGTATGTCCATCTAATTGATGACCTCAGTTTGGCCATCTGCCTGGGGGTGGAAGGTAGTAGATTTGGTGAGCTTCGTATCCAGTAGTGACCAGAGGCTCGACTAGAATGAGTTGAGGAACTGACTGTCATGGTCTGAGATAATGGTTTGTGGGATCCCAAAAAGTACCCATACTCATTCAAAGAAGAGCTTGGCAGTGGCTTCTGCTATGATGTTCTTCTTGCAGGCGACTAGAATCTCCATCTTGGAAAAGCGATCAACAACCACAAAAACACATTCATTTCCCCTCTTGGTGGATGGGAGACCCAACATGTAGTCCATTGAGATGGATTCCCATGGCCTGTTAGGAGTAGGCAGAGGGGTGTAAAGACCCTATTTCTTAGTGGTCAGTTTTGCAATAGTACAGGCGGTGCAGGACCTGATATACTTGCTGACATCCTGTCGATGTTTCAACCAGTAGAAATGTTTCTGCAACATTGCCACTGTCTTTTCGATGCCAAAGTGTCCTTCCACCTGAATGTAGTGAGCTTCCCAAATCAGATTCACATGCTCGCTTGATGGAACACAGAGATGGCCCAGACAACACAACAACCCGTCCTAAAGATGGAAATTAGCGACCACTGAGTTGGCGCCTAACATTTGATAGGTGGCGGAGAAGTCAGGGTTTGTCTCATAGAGGTGGGGCCATCCGAAGGTCTTGCGATCGCAAGAGTCTAGCACCATGCTGAGTGTCGTGATTGGAGGAAGGCTAAGGAATTCAGCAACTCGGTTGGTTCTTCTTGTTTTATACTTTATGTTGAGGTGGAACTGTTGTAAGTATGTTGACCACTTCTGATGGAATTCATTCTGTAATTTCTCTTGGGTTTGCATGAACTATAGTGGATTCTGATTAGTGTGAATGACTGTATGCTTCCCAAGAATGTAATGTCTCCATTGGTGGTAGGCTTGCACAATGGAGTGCATTTCTTTGTTGTAATTAGGGTACTTACGAATAACATCTCATAGTGTCTCACTATGATATTTTACAGGGTGGCTATGTTGACTGAGGACGAAACCCACAACATAGTCTGAAGCATCTATCTCGATCTCGAAGGGATTTTGCAAGTCCAATAATCAAAGTATCGGGGATGAGCACAAGCGCTTCTTCAAGTCATCGAAGGATTGTTGTTGGGACATGCCCCACACAATGTTTTCCTTACCTCCACCCCTGGTTACTTTGGCTGAGGGCCCATGTGATATGAGAGAAACCCAGCACGAACCTGTAATAGAAATTAGCAAGGCCTAAGAAGCTCTGAAGTTCAGTGAGTGTGGTTGGGGTTGGTCAGTCACGGATGACCTAGATCTTGGCTAGATCACATGCACACAATTTTGATAAATGATGTAGCCTAAGTAATGGACCATGTCCATGCCGAAGGAGTATTTTTCCACGTTTGTAGACAGTTTGTGCTACTGCAGGGTGTGCATAACCTGCTAAATATGATGCAAGTGTTCTACCCAAGCCTTGTTGTATATGAGGATGTCATACAAATACACCATTACAAAAGCATTGGTGAATGGTCATNCTATTGGGAACCGGTGGTAGTCAGACTTCAGATCAATCTTACTGAAGTATTTGGCCCATGTGAGATAATCAGAGAGCTCGTCCATTCGGGGAATTGGGTATCGGTTTCATACTGTGATTTTATTCAGGGCCTGGTAATCAACACAGAGTCACTAGGTCTCGTCTTTCTTCTGCACCAGCACAATTGGGCTCCCACAAGGCGATGAGCTGGGAAGGATGTGCCCCTTGTGGAGTAGTTCTTCAATCTACCTCTTTCTCTCCTCATTTTCTAACAAAGAGAGAAGGTATACTGGCCCATTGGGTAGCGGTGTGCTTGGGGTCAGATCGATGGGATGCTTGACCTGGCAGTGCAGAGGTACCCTGGTAGGAGAGGAGAAGATATCTGAGTATTCTTCCATGACCTTATCCACTTGCTTATGTTGTGTTGAGAGATCGGCCGCGGAGGCCCTTGATGTGGCTACAATTTTTCGCTCACTCTGAGAGAAAATCATGAAGAAGAAATATTTCCCGTTTTGAGATATGACCTTCCTGCATTGTTTGGCAGATATCAAGAAAATAGAAATAGGAGGGACTGCCTCGGGTATCTTGTACAATTTTCTGTTCAAAGTAATAATAACACTACGAGGCCTAGACTCATATACAACACGACGTTTCCATAAATAAGGTTGGCCCAAAAGAACATTAAAAACTTTGAGAGGAGCAACATCACACAATACCTCATCTTTGAAGGGCTTAATGTCATATGATAGTCGACACTTTTGATTGACGTGGAGATCGCTTCCTTGGCAGAGCCATCCAATGGTGTAGGGTTGTGGGTGCAGCATTGTCGACAGGGCCAACCGCTTGACAACCTCTACTAAGATGAGGTTCTTATAATACCATTATCAATGATGAAGTGTAGCGGGGTTCCTTTTACCCACATCTATGAATGGAAGAGGTGCTCTCCTTTTTTTGGCTTGTCTGGTTCACCTGGATGGAGCTTGGTGGTAGCAATGGTGGCACTGGGTTCCACATCAATGCTTCATCTTCCTCTTTATGGTTCCGACTGAGAGTTAGAACCCACATCTGATTCATAGGATTTCACTTCGGCCACCAGTGAATGCTTTGAGCGACAGTCAACAATGTTATGCCAAGGGATCTTATGGAAGTACAACCACTTACCGATATCTTTCTTTGTCTTTCTGGTATCCTTCTTTGCTTACGACTTGGACTCGTAGTCCCGATACTTTCCATATTTTCTCTGTCCTTTGTTTTGTGAGTTGGGGGCCTCCCTTTCCTAGATTTTTTTGTGAGGGTTTTCGAGGCCCAAATTGTCGCATCTTTTTTTTGAGATTCTACTTAATTTTGATGGCATATCGGTAGGCTGCGCCAAGGACAAGATGTCCAGAAATTCCATTTCATTCTGGATGTATCTATGAAGAGCACCATGATACTTGAGCACCATATGTCACTCTAAATATTTGATACCCATCTTNGTTCCTTAATAACATCTCTTAAGGATTCCCAGGTGGTTGTGATTGTAAATAATGAGGGTTCCTTTGTTTCCTTTTGCTCACAGAAAGTTTTCCACCAATCTTTCACATGGGGAATGACTTTGAGAAGCGTGAAAGTAATATTTTCTCTATTCGAAAAGTTATGGACAGAAAAATACCCTTATTGTAGATTCAATCACTTGTATACAACATCTGGGTCTATCTGACCTTCAAATATAGGAATTTTGAAGTTGATTTTTACCTTGAACGAGGCGACACCTACGCTTGAGGAAAATGTGTCGCATGTTGGTAGTTGTCGAAGGATTTACGCGAAACTATCCATCATCTCGTTCCTCTATTGTGTGAGGGCTTCCTGAAGAAAAATTTAGAAAGGATCTCATGTCCCTTCATATTTGTTTTCTTCTTCCATGAGAGGTTTCTTGGGCATGCGAGAGCTTTTGTCCTCAAGATAAACAAGTTCGAGACCCAATTCTTTGTATCCTCACCTCGTTGGGGACATGCATTAAGACAACAAGGAGCAGACTGCTCTGACACCACTAATCTGGATTTTATGAGAAGAATGAAATGAATACAGATTATTAAAATATGATTAACACAAAATAATAGAGATATAGTAAAACTTGTTTTCTATTCAATAAGGAAATAAGCTGAAACTGTAAAATGCTGTGGAAAACAAGCTTGTTGGAATGGTGGAAGCTTCTCTTTGAGAAGAGATGTGAAGGTTCCACTCCTTCGTAAGAAGAAGGTTACAATGAGGCTCTGAAGGTATTTTACAATAAACAAGAATGTTAAAAACCCTAGACATCCAAAAACCTAACCCTAGGAGATGAAGTGCCAAAAGTCATGTGAGCCTCGTTTGGGTAAGTTAGTACATCAACTTCCCAGTGTTGTAACTTTTGCATACGATCTCCATTTTAGGCGCACGATGGCCTGTTGGAAACGTATAACTAAGAAGAAAAATTTCGACTAGCCCGAGGTAGTGTCTCCATCATATCCTTGGGGCCCAAATCCCCAAAAAATGTCGTTTAGGGCCTCAAAATGGCCCCTGAAGCTTAGAACCCGAAAAATTGTCGAAAAACTGCTAAGGTGGAAAACTATTTTTTGAGCCAGTGGAATAGGTGGATGGACACCGATATCCACATAGATTAATCCTCCCTCCTTAGGAGGAAATGGTATCCATTGCGTTGATTTCCCCCATCATATGAGGAAATTTCTGTTGAATTTGGCCCCGGGTGAGCCACTTGCCTTGGTGCAGGAGCTGCCCCACTTTGATGACTCGATAAAGTTGGATCCTTTGTCGTCGAGTGCCCTTGATATTTGTGTCCACAATTTGATCACTGGATTCATGTTTCATGTAGTCAGGTTTGAGCTATATTGGTGTCAACTGCTCTGCTATCTATGAGGTGTCCAATAATGGTGAGAAATATTGTCGAAGGAGAGCCACGTTGAAGACTAGATGCAGACCAAGGAAGGAGGGAATGTTGAGCTCAAAATCATTATCACCCATAGACTTGGTGATGGTGTACAACCCATAACGGAGTGGGAAAAGCTTCTGTTGGGGCCATGTAGGGCATTCTTTCTATAAATGAAACAAAACTTTGTCTCCCACCTGAAACTTATGTGGCACACGATGTTGATCATGGCGTTGCTTGTACTTGGAATTAGACTTCTGTAGAATATCCTAAACCTATTGGTGAATTTTCTAGATTCACTCAATGAACCAGGTGTATTTTTCAGGTTCTGGCGGAGCAGGGGACGAGGTAATTGCCAGGGGTAGTGCAACATCCATGGGGCCGAATGGTTGGAATCCCAACCCCATCTGAAAGTGGCAGTGAGCATTTGAGCTATGCAGGGTTCCATTGTAGTTATGTTGGACATAGGGAAGACTCTCATCCCATGTGCAGGGGTGTTTTGAATTGTACATGTGCAGTATATGTACAACCATCCGATTGATGACCTTAGTTTGGCCATCTCTTTGGGGGTGGAAGGCAGTGGATTTGGTGAGTTTGGTATCCAGCAGTGACCAGAGGCTCGAGAAGAATGAGTTGAGGAACCAACTATCACTATCTAAGATAATGGTTTTTGGTATCCCAAAATGTACCCATACTCGTTCAAATAATAGCTTGGCAGTGGCTTCTGCTATGATGTTCTTCTTGCAGGTGACTAGAATTTCCATCTTGGAAAAGCGATCAACAACCACAAAAACACAGTCATTTCCCCTCTTGGTGGAAGGGAGACGCGACATGTATTCCATAAATATGGATTCCCATGGCCTGTTAGGAGTAGGAAGAGGGGTGTACATGTCATGTTTCTTAGTGGTCTATTTTGCAATAGCACAGGTGGTGCAGGACCTGATATACTTGTCGACATCCTATCAAAGTTTCAGCCAATAGAAATGTTTCTGCAACACTTCCACTGTCTTTCCTAAATATGGAAATTAGCGACCACTTAGTTGGCACCCAACATTTGGTAGGTGGTGGAGAATTCATGGTTTGTCTCTTAGAGGTGGGGCCATACAGAGATCTCGTGACCGCAAGTGTCTAGCACCGTGGTGAGTGTCGTGACTGGAGGTCGGCTGAGGTAGTCAACAAATCGGTTGTTACTTCCTATTTTATACTTGATGTTGAGGTGGAACTGCTATAAGTATGTTGACCAATTTCTGATGGTGGTCATTCTGCAATTTTCCTTGGGTCTGCATGAACTATAATGGCTTGTGATCAGTTTGGATGACTATCTCCTTCCCAACAATGTAATCTCTCCAGTGGCAGAAGGTTTTCAAAATGGAGTGCACTTCTTTGTCGTAAGTAGGGTACTTACGGACAACATATGATAGTGTCTCACTATGATATTCCATGGGGTGGTCATGTTGAGTGAGGAAAACGCCCACAACATTGTCTAAATCATCTGTCTCGATCTCAAAGGGATGATGCATGTCTGGTAATGAAAGTATCGGGGATGAGCACAAGCGCTTCTTCAAGTCATCGAAGGCTTGTTGTTGGGACATGCCCCACACAAATTTTGCATTACCTCCACCCCTGGTTACTTGGTTGAGAGCCCATGCGATATGAGAGAAACACAGCACAAACTTGCGATAGAAATTGGTGAGGGACAAGAAGTTGTGAATATCACTGAGTGTGGTTGGGGTTGGCCTATCACGGATGACCTGGATCTTGGTTGGATACACATGCACACCATGTTGATCAATGATGTAGCCTAAGTAATGGACCCTGTCCATGTCAAAGGAGCATTTTTCCAAGTTTGCATATAGTTTGTGCTGCCGCAGGGTGTGCAGAACCTATTGAATATGCTGCAAGTGTTCTGCCAAAGTCTTGTTGTAGATGAGGATGTCATTGAGATACACCACTACAAAAGAATTGGTGAAAGGTCATAGGATATATTCCATCATCCTCATAAAAGTTGTTGAATAATTTGTCAAACCAAAGGGCATGACCAACCATTCAAAAATACCTTCTTTTGACTTGAAGGAAATCTTTCATACAAATGTCTATTCTATTGGGAAGTAGTAGTAGACAGACTTTAGATCAATATTACTGAAGTATTTTGCCCCTATGAGCCGATTAAGGAGGTCGTTGAGTCAGGGAATCGGGTACCGTTTTTGGACTGTGATTTTATTCAGGGCCCGATAATCAATGAAAAGTCACCAAGTCCCATCTTTCTTCTACACCAACATGATTTGGATCCCACAAGGTGATGAGCTAGGATGGATTTTCCCCTTGTGGAGCAGTTCTTGGATATGCCTCTTGATCTCCTCATTTTCTAACAAAAAGTGGTGGTAGACTGGCCCATTGGGTAGTGGTGCGTGTGGGGTCAGATCGATGGGATGCTTGACATGGAAGTGCAAAGATACCCTAGTGGGAGAGGAGAAGATATCTAATTATTATTCCATGACCTTATCCACTTGCTTATTTTCTGTAGAGATATCTATCACGGAGGCCCTGTATGTGGCTGCGATTTTTTTCTCACTTTGAGAGAGAATCATGAAGAAGACAAATTTCCCGATCTGAGAGATGAACTTCTTGCATTGCTTTGTAGAGATCAAGGAAATATCACTACGAGGGACTGCCTCAAGTATCTCGTACAATTTATTGTTCAAAGTAATAATAACATTATGAGGCCTAGAATCATATACAACATGGCGTTTCAATAAATAAGGTTGGCCCAAAATAACATGAAAAACTTTGAGAGGAGAAAAATAAACAATACCTCATCTTTTAAGGGATTGATGTCATACGACAGTTAACATTGTTGGCTAACGTAGAGATCGCTTCCTTGGTGGAGCCATCCAATGGTGTAGGGTTGTGGGTGTAGCATTGTCGACAGGGCCAACCACTTAACAACCTCTCCCGATATGAGGTTCTTCTGGTTACTGCTATCAATGATGAAATACATCGGGGTGCCTTTTTCCCTCATCTTTGAATGGAAGAGGTGCTCTCCTTATTTTGGCTTGTCTGGTTCACCAGGATGGAGCTTGGTGGTAAAAACAGTCGCACTGGGTTCTGCGTCAATGATCCATCTTCCCCTTTTTGGTTCTGACTTAGAATCAGAAGCTGCATCTAATTCAAAGGCTTTCACTTCGGCCACGAGCGACTTCTTTGAGTGGAAGTCAACAGTGTTATTCCAAGGGCTCTTATGGAAGTCGCACCACTTCCCAGTATGTTTGTTTGTATTTTTGGTGTCCTTCTTTTCTTGTGGATTGGACTGGCTTTACTGATACTATCCATCCTTGATATGTTTTTTTTTCTGTGGGTTGCGGCCGCCCTTTCCTGGCTTTTGTTTTGAGAGGTTCCTAGGCCCAAATTTTCGCATCACTTGTTTGATCTTATGCTCAATTTTGATGGCATATTGATAGGTCGCACCCAAGGACGAGATGTCTAGAAATTCCATTTCAGTCTGGATGTATCTATGAAGATCACCGTGATACTTGAGCACTAGATGTCACTCGGAATATTTTATACCCAACTTGGTGTGTAAGGTATGGAAGATATTTGTTAACTCTGGCACTGCTTGGTCTCTTTCTTGCCGTAGTGTGGTCCATTTTGTATACAAGTCATCATAACTTTCGACAGGGTAGTACTGTTCCTTAATAGCATCCCTGAAGGATTATGAGGTGGTCATGACTGTAAATAATGAGGTTTTATCTGTTTCCTTTTTCTCACAGAACGTTTTCCACTAATCTTTGACATGGGGAATGACTTTGAGTAGAGAAAAAGTAATCTTTTTTCTATTCGAAAAGTTATGGACAGAAAAATAACCTTTTAGTAGATTCAACCACTTGTCTACAACATCTGCATCTATCTGATCTTCAAATATAAGAATATCGAAGTTGATTTGTACCTTGAACGGGGTGGCTCCTCTTCTTGAGGAAGATGCATCACTTATTGTTAGTCGCTGAAGGATTTGCACGAAACTATCCATCATCTCGTTCCTCTGTTGCAAGATGGATTCCTCAAGAAACATTTTGAAAGGATATCATGTCCCATCATATTTATTTTCTCTTGCCATGAGAGGTCGCTTGGGTGTGTGAGAGCCTTTTTCCTAAAGAGAAACAAGCTTGAGACCCAATTCTAT
>JASDQU011440068.1:3547-17353 GCA_032191745.1 Picea mariana | reverse complement strand
ATGTTGAAACAGTGCTGAAACTAAATTTAGCATTTAAATTTGACTGAAAAATCAGCGAGACTGAAACTGGGTGGGATTTTAAAAAATTAACAGATTATGCAGGAAGGTGAAGATACTCAAGAGTTTCAAAATAAGATCGCAAATAACCGCATGCTTGTACTAAAAAATAATCAGATCCCCAAGGGTATGATCCCTCTAGAGAGATTATTCGATAATGACAACATTCCCTTAAAGTCTACTTTACAGCCTCAGCCTGAAGAGGTTGAAGACTGTGATATAGGCACCAAGGAAACTCCTAAGCTAGTAAAAATATCTAAATACCTTCCTCCTGAAGTAAAAATAAAATATGTCGAATTGCTCAAACAATACAAGGACATTTTTGCCTGGTCCTATGATGAATTAAGAACTGATGATACCACCGTAATTGAACACAAAATTCCTCTGAAGCAGAGTGTTAAATCGTTCAGGCAGAAGCTCAGACAGATAAATCCCATACTACTGACTGTAATAGAAAAGGAGGTAAAGAAGCTCTTGGATGCTAAAATCATTCTTCCACTTAGATACTCCAAGTGGGTAGCCAATCTAGCACCGGTAAGAAAGAAGAACGACTAAATCAGGTTGTGCGTAGATTTAGAAAATTTAAACAAATCATCCCTCAAAGATAATTATCCATTACGTAAAATGGATCATGTATTGGAAAAAGTAGTTGGGGAAAATAGAATGTCCATGATTGATGGATTTTTGGGCTATAATCAAATTGTGGTCCACGAAGATCATAAAGAAAAAACCATGTTCACCACCCTGTGGGGTACCTTTATGTATGAAAAAATGCCATTTGGTTTGATGAACGCAGGTGCCACTTTCCAACGAGCTATGGCCATCACCTTTTTCGGTGAAAGAGATAAGTCCATTGTCATTTATATTGATGATCTAACTGAATTTTATAAATGTGATGCAGAACACCTGGTACAAGTCAAACAGACATTTGAGAAATGTTGCAAATTCGGTTTGTCTGTAAACCCCAAGAAATATCACTTTGCAATGCAGGAAGGTAAACTCTTGGGCCATATAGTATCTCGGGATGGAATTAAAATCGACCCAAAGAGGGTTGAAGCTATATATACTATCAATATTCCTAGAAATAGAAAAGAGATTCAGTCATTTTTAGGAAAAAATAATTTTTTAAGAAGATTTATCCCAAACTTCGTTGAAATCGTGAAATTGATTACAAATATGATTAAGAAGGACAACGAATTTAAATGGATGACTGAAGCCAAAGAATCATTTGAGCACATCAAGAAGGCCATAGGTGAAGCACCAGTGCTAGCAAGCCCAAATTATCTAAAAGAATTCCTAATTTTCTCATTCACATCCGAACACACAATTGCTACAATACTCCTACAGAAGAACAAAGAAGGGTAAGAACAACCAATAGAATTCTTTAGTAAAATCCTTAGAGACTCAGAGTTGAGATATGATATAATGGAAAAGAAGGCCTATGCAATGGTGAAGGCCCTAAAGGATTTCAGAACCTATGTACTACATTCTAAAATAATTGCATATGTACCCACTAGTTCTGTTAAAGATATACTGGTTCAACCCGATAGTGACGAAAGGAGGGGTCGATGGCTTGCTAAAATTCAAGAATTCAATCTGGAGGTGAAACCAACAAATCTCATCAAAGGACAGGGTTTGGATAAGTTACTAGCCAAATCTAATTTCAGAGCACTTGGAATAAACAACCTGCAAGAGTGCGAAGGATTTCTGGACATAGGTGAATTCGACGATCAAATACCCACAACTCAAATCGAGGAGAAGTTTTGTTCTTCAGCCTAGTATAAATATATAGTCTCTTACCTTATGACTCTTCAGTTCCCAAGTGATATAAATTATTCTAAGTCTAAAACGTTAAATTTGCACGTAGTAAAATATTGTATCATGGATACCCATTTATATTGGAAGGATCCTCTAGGCTTTTTACTGAGCTATTTGGTAGAATCCGAAACAGAGAGAGTGATAAATGAATTTCATGAAGGAGTGTGTGGAGGTCATCACACATGGAGAGAAATGGCCTATAAAATCCCGAGAGCAGGATATTATTGGCCTAAATTATTTGTTGATGTGAATGCCAAAGTTAGAGCTTGTAATCCTTGCCAAATGTTTTCAGGCAAGCATAAACTTCCCGCATTACCTTTGGTCCCATTTAAAACAAAAGCCCCATTTCAACAACGGGGGATGGATTTTATCGGTGAAATAAATCCACACTCTAGTGCGCAACACAAGTGGATCCTCATCGCTATGGATTATTTCACCAACTGGGTAGAGGCCATTCCAACTAGAAATGCTACAGGTTCGGTGGTGATAAACGTTTTGAAGGAAAATATTTTATCCAGATTTGGCTTCCCTCAGAAGATAGTTACAGATAATTCCCAGGCATTTAAATATATGTCGATGGTCAGTTTTTTCCAAAAGTACAATATTGTACTAGGCCATTCCACAACGTACTATCCTCAAGGGAATTTGTTATCCGAATCATCAAATAAAAGCTTGATCACCATAATTAAGAAAATGTTGAACGAAAATAAGAAATCTTGGCATGTGCATTTGAAATATGCTTTGTGGGCGAATAGGATAGGCACCAAGAAATCGATCAAGACATCCCCTTTGAAATGGTGTATGGGACCGATGTGGTACCACCCATAAACTTAGCTCTTCCTATAATGAAACTTTGGAAAGATGAAAAGGAAGAGCCAAATCATGTCACCAGAGGAATAAATCAACTGATTGAAGTCCAGCAAAATAGTGCTGAAGTAGATGAAAAACTTCAGACGTATCAGGATAACATGAAAGCCTTGTTTGACCAAAAATCTAATGATAGGGAATTCCTCCCTGGTGATCTCGTTTTAAGGTGGGATGCTAGAAAGGAAGACTCATGAAAGCATGACAAATTCGACCATATTTGGTGTGGACCTTTCAAAGTCACAACTTTTGAAGGGAAGAATTCATTTTTGTTAGAAAATCTGGATGGTAAAATCCTCAACGCCCATATCAATGGGCATTACCTGAAGCATTTTATGCACTGGTTAGTTTCTAAACTCTCACTGTACATACATATTTGTTTTCTTTATTTTGATTCGAAGTTTTTCACTTTTTCGGTAAGTTTTTACTTTCACTGTAAATAAAACCAAGTTAGTTGATTTCATAAAAACAAAAATATAAAGATAAGTGACACATAGGGTTCTGTTACACGTAAATTCCTGACATTCTTCATGTTATTATCATACATGATACTTGAAAAAAAAAACCGAGAGATCAGAGATGTTAGAAACCGACCTCCATGTATCAAAACATTGGCTCTCGCTCGACACAGGTGACAAATAAATAGTTTACTTGGGTGAAAATATAAGAGTAAATCTAAGGTATGAACTTCTGCCCTATTTAAATTTCCAAAGAAGTATCATTTAATATGACAAAAGTCTCATATGTGAAAATATTGTCACCTAATCTATAACCAGAGGAATGAAAATTATGTTTTAAGTTATCAAGAGTTTCCTTTGGACAAAAAAAAATTAAAAATGAAGTAAAGATTTAAATAAAAAGTAAGCAATAAGAAGAACTTAAAGAACGAGTTTCAGGAATTGAGTGAAAAGTTTGTATAAAAGCAATTGTGCTTGCAATAGAACATCTGAAACCTTCATTATTTTCCCCCGCTCGTTTTCAAAGTTGTATTTTCATGTGATTCTTTATATCATCCCATGGTCTTCACAGAGGAAAAAGGGTCTCACCTTAACTTTGAAAACTCATAAACGAATTTTCAAAAACGAGAATAGGTAAAAAATTCTTATGATTCCTCTAACTTTAACTGAACAAAAAATATGTCTAGGATAATCCTGACTCTCTTATCCCTTCTAATAGGTTTTACCTGATTAGTTTCACTCAAGGTAAGTCACTAAAAATAAATAAAAAATCCCCGTGAGATCTTCCCGGTAGGCGAAGAAGTTTTGAAGGTTAGAGGAGGATTAGTCCAGAGTAATCAAAGTGAGTTGATAGACCTCTGTTGCTAAATTATAAATAGATATCATCCCTAGTATATTGTATAAAAATTGATTTCCCCCACTTCATTCTTTAAAAATATAAGGCAAATGGTGAAATGAAATTCATAAGATTATTGCCCCCATCTAGTCCAAAAGAGATGATGAAAGGAAATTCATCAAACGATTTCCCTCATCTCATCATTTAAATGCAAAATTACCAATTGAAGTGGTGAAAGGAAATTCAATATGGGAAATTAGATAACTTCACCGAGGTACTGAACAGGCTCGCTGGCAGTGAAGCAATGTCTACGATATCTACAAGGCTGTTATACATGAATTATAATGTACTCTGGTAACTAGTTCTCTTTTCAACTAGATCTACATTCTAAGCTAACACGAGACTCCCTGACTAAAAAAACTGAAATTACTTTACCTTGATGAGAACAAAATTGAACAAATCCTGCTAGAATGATTAAGGTTGTTTGGATTATCTTAAACAAATATGAAGTCAGTTTTAAGAAAAGGAAGCCATTGATAAGCCTAAACTCGAGATCAGTAAATGATTTAGTTTTGAAAATTTTCAGAGATAAAGATGAAATCTTAAGTTTTTCTGTGTGCCTTCTTTCAGAATTTGTTTCACAAAATGCAATAATGACTCCATTTACCCAATAAAGGCACTTGTTCTATTGTTCTTCTCATCCCACAGGGAGACGTGATCCCTAGATGGAGCCTATGTTGAAGCATATATTTTTTCCAAACTTTAGAGTTAAATAAGTTTAATTCTATTTTAAATAAAGAAAAACATGCACTTGGATATCACCATTGATGGGTTCTTCCGTTTAATACAACGATCCTAAATTCTTAAAAGTTATGGATCCGCCCACTAGTTGAAAGGTCAAATCACTAAAGACAATCTTAAAAATGTCAAGTCTCGGGGTTTCGCAGACTTAACAGTCCAACATGTAATGAATCTCAATGTCCCGACATGCGAAATCGTGAAACTGCGATAAGTTTTAATCCATGTTAATTAAATCATTAAAAACGATTAATACAAATTAATCATATCGTGACTTCGCAATTCGGGGATCCATGCCTCGAGTGATGACCAAAGTCTCGATACACAAAATTGTGAAACCAACTTAAATTAAAACAGGTTAATTAAACAATTATTAATGATTAACAATAAATAAATCTTATCGCAACTTCGTGTCTCAGGAATCCTTTCTCGAACGACAACCTGAAATCCCGATACCCAAAGTCGTGAAACCCGTAATTAATCATGATAAATTAAAATGTTAAACATAATTAATATTAATTAATAAATCACCATTTCGCGATTCGGGAATCTTAGCTTGAATTGAAATAGGTTAACCCGGGACCCAAAACCCTGAAATGGATTAAGCTAAACATAATTAATTAACGTATAAACTCGATTTATTAACAAATAAAACACTTTTGTTTTACCGTTGATTTTATGTTGATTACGATATGGGTGATTTCAAATTTCTTTTCCGATCACGAAAATTGACCATTAATGTTATTAAATGACCAGCCCGGGGAAATGATTTCAAATAAGATATTGCGTTAATGCCCAAATCTTTTTATTAAAAGAATTAAACGTACTGTTAGTGAAGGTATATGCAGGTCGAGGCGTCTAAGGCAAGAAATACTTTTTCATTTTAAATTACATTCACGTTTTGCTAGAGCTTGCTTAACGAGATACTTAGTCTTGTGTGTGTTCTGTGACAAATAACAGTTTTTTTAAAAACTGCTACCATGCCGCCACAAAAAGTAGCCAAAGAAACTAGTGAGAGTTCAAGCCAGAGTTCAGAGGTTATCTTTGACACCTCACCCAGAAGTATAAACACAGTTAAAACCTGGACGAATTTATTCAACATCCTACAATACGAGCTGATAAATTGCCCTAATGATTCAAGCGACAACGAAAAGAATGACTTATCTACCAAATACAAGACTATTTCTCAGGCATAAATACATAAGGTAGAAACAAGGCCGAGTCTTTTTCCCTACAATGACATGATTAAATGGGCACTAGATCATGTGGATATCCCAACTAGAACTATTTTCAATTCTCAGAAGGTAGCAGTTGGGTCATTTCGGCCAGAACACATACAAGTGATGTATAAACTGTCTTCAACATCAAACTTCATTTACAATGCCAGTTTTCTAGAAACTTTTAACAAGAAGGAGTGTGATCAATATGGAAAGAATATTTATGACTTGATTAAGGATTGGTGCTCATGCCCCGAAAAGTTTAGAGCCGATTCTCATGGTATATACTCAATCTCATCGCTAGAACCATAGTTCATGTATATAGCCATGATGATGTGAAAACATTATGGAAAAGAGAACACATCCCATTTATTTCTACCATGGGTACCCATTATACACACAGTGGCGGAAGGTTATTCTTTTGACTGGGCCAAGATGTTGTCAGACAGTCTAACTAGTGAAATTATAGAATACCAGGCAAATAAAGCCAAGGGGAAATCAACTTCATTTTACATGTCAGCTTATATCATGGACGCCATCTATTTCATGATGCCTTTACCACTGATGGGCTAGATCTAGGCTCCAGATAGTGCAAAACCAATTCATATTTATCATTCAAAAATATGGGAAGACAAGGCGAAGGACTTTTTTTATGAAATCTGTAATTGGGTAGCAGTGACGATGCACATTGCTATTTTTTGTCACGCACCTTCTAGAATTTCAGACATAGTTGTGGCTAACCTAGATAAAGTGGCAGACTGGTACATTGAGGAACACTTCTCTTACATCTGAGTTTTCGGTTGCTTGGTTCCCCTATATGCTTTACCGCATTTTTTAACAGACTGACTAGTGTGCCGTGAGGTCGCATGACAAACTATACTCAGGGGAATTAGCAAAGAGCTCAAAGCAGTACAAAAAAAGGTATGCCTATCTTTTCCCTTACAGATTGGTGCATTTTCTTTATTGGATTTCGGCCACTACAAAGTGGAAGTTGTGGCCTTAGAAGAAATAAAACTGGTTAACATTGAATTTAAGAAACACGACCCGTAGAAGGTTGTGGGTAACCATATGCCCAGTTGTAATCTAAAAAAGTATGAACATGAAGAATCCCCTCAGGACGAAATGTTCTGAGGGGTGAGATCTTACCAAGAAGTTATGAGCCGAGTTTGAGCTCTATTACCTGATAAAATGATTGATTTTTACAACTTCCAAAAACATCGAAGAAGTAGTCTTCTGAAAGTATTACAAGGGGAAAACCCAATGTCCCCTACTACACAACAAACAGAGGCCCAAAATCCAGAAGTCGAAAGCTCTAGCAAACAAGAAGCCCTGAAAAACTAAGATAAATCTGAGATCTCGACTCAAAAAAAAGATATCCCAGCGATAGAGACATCGGATGACCAGGCCAAAGATCAATCAGAGACATTAATAAATCAAGGAGAAGATAGGCCATTTTCTTCATTAGATAAATCAACTACAGATGGAATCGAAAAACAACTATCTACAGAAATCGGTCGCCCCATTTAGGTTGTCATGCCATTTCAATTCACCAGAGGAAACCCTAATGCAGAGGTAATACTCATAGGAGATATCATGCTTATCCCTATTAAAGAGTTACCTGCTTCCAATTTCTGTTTTACTAAGATGAGGAAAGATGTGGTGAAGAAGGAAATACACCAGAAAGAAGGTGTGACCATCAAAAAACATAGAGTACTATTGGATGGACAAAATTTGGAAGAAGAAGACTTTGCTACAGAGGTAGCAGGCTCTTTGGGAGCTTTTGCAATGGCTAACCTATTCTCAGTTGATAATATGAAAGAAAAAATGAGGCAAAACAATCAGGTGATAAGTCAGTTGCAAAATCAAATAAGGACTACAGAAAAGAATGTCAGAGATGAAGTCAATAAAGGGCTTGAACAAGCTAGAGCTAGTGATAAGAAAGAAATCCAACTGCTCAAGTCCATTTTTGATGAAATGCACAATAATATGCAAGTGAGCGAAAGACGGACTATCCAGCAAGATGAGTTTATAAAACAATTAGAAGACAAGGTCAGTTCCAATGAGAAAAGGGTTGTGGATATAGCATTGTTTCAAGCTCAAGCATTGGAAGTGCTAAAGAAACTGGAAACAACTCAGCAAATCCTTCTCTCTAAAGTAAAAATCGTCCAAGATCATTCTCAGGTGATGGATGAGGCATTAAGTAATGTTGTTTTAAGAGAGAGAGAGGCTATCGTTTCCTGAACTACATTCCAAGAAGCAATTATATCATCAACAACAGAAAGAAGAGCTATGGCTTCTAGATTGTCCATTTCGGAGAAAACCAGAGGCGATATTATATTAAAGACTTGGGAGTCAAACATAGCCGAAGGTAGGAAAATGGCTAAGGAAATGAAAGAATCTTGTGAAGAGGTTTTTTGTTCACTCAAAAAATAATTACTAGGCCTTGATAAAGAAGATAGCTCTGGAATACTAGGTTAGATTGATATAGCCAAACATCAGCTCGACATTAAGACATGTATGGAAGAAGCCCAAGCTGAAATAGCAAAGATGAAATAGTCTGATATTGATCAAATATATAGATGGTTGGTGAAGCCTAATCTACAACTACAGTCTATCATTTTAGAGGATAGAAGAATAGAAGAGAGATTGTCTCAGCTGGAAAAGAAATTATACATTTTTAGGGCCAATAACTTAACAAAATCTTTCAGTTTCGTAGCTCAATTTGTGGCTTGATGCATCAAATGTATTAAGAAGGGAAAAGGTAGTACCTCTGGAAACAAATGATACAATCTGTGTACATTATCTATTTCAGAGCTAGAAGATAGAAAAGGAAAATGCCTATGCGAGCATTACAAGAAGATCAAGAAGAATGCAAGTGAAGTGTTCGAACTTCTATATTTTGAAATTTTAATTATTCTAAAAGATAGGTAAATTCCAATCGTTTGAGGTTGAGAACTTTTGTATAAATGCATATTCAAAAGAATAAACAAAGGCTTCTTCTTGCTGGTTGTAATTGAGAAAACTCTCCTCATTGAGGATTAATACAAGTGCAGACCAGAGATTACACATTTCGTCTAGTTTGAGTTATGTGTTCTTTTGTCTTTCCACATTCCAACATCCTTTATATACTTCCTTGATGAATGGCTAATCGAAATTTAGTACAACATCTACTGTGGTTATATTTCATTCAATTATCTGATAACAAAAAGATTTTCCTCTGTATTGGCTATTAGCAAATACAATACCTGTGAGTTAATTAGATTACTATATTTTATGCTTCATTAAAGGTTACATTATCTATTTTCTTCTTCTGTAACGAAGTAAGATTCTTCTGTATTTGATGCGTATTTTGTCTAACAACTTTATGTTTTTCTCTCATTGCATCCAATATTTTCAAATTTAACTCAGACACAAAAAAAGACCTCTGAGTTGTTCTACTATTAATTCATTTTAAGGAATTTTTCTTGCATAACTGAGATAGAAAAAGAAAACTTTTAAACTTTCCTTATTTCCTGATGGCTAACATTGTGCTTTGAGCCTTAAGTGAAAACTCAGGAACAACAGTCTCCTTACCTGTAACAACCATTCAAGATTGATACTAATGCATCCGACTATGTTGTAGGCGCGGTTCTCACTCAACATGGTCATCTGGTAGCATACCATAGTGAGACACTCTCAGATACTGTCCAGAAATACCCCACCTATGACAAGGAAATGTATTCCATTGTACAAGCCTATAATCAATGGAAACATTACATTCTAGGAAAGGAGATAATCATCCACACTGATCACAAGCCTCTGCAGTTCATATAGACATCGGGGAAGATGAAGAACGACTACCATCAGAAATGGTCCACCTACATGCAACAGTTCCATATCAACATCAAGTATAAGACAAGGAGAACAAATTGTGTCGTTGACTGCCTCAGACGACCTCACGTGGTCACAATCACCACCGTGCTCAATTCCTATGGACATGAGGCATCTGTGTGGCCCCAACTTTATCAAAAAGATCTAGACTTCACCGCCACCTATCATCTCTTAGGTATAGGAGTGAATGTCACCTATTTTCACATTCAGGACAGAGTGTTATGCCATCTGGGACATCTCTCTATTCCTGCGAAGCTGATTTGGGAGGCTCACTGTAGTTGGATGGTAGGACATTTTGGCATGGAGAAAATTGTGGTTGTTCTACAAAAACATTTTTATTGTCCAAAACTTCGACAGGACATCAGAAAGTATATCAGATCTTGCATTGCATGTGCCATTTCCAAGCCAACCATCAAGAAGCAAGGCTTATACACCCCTCTTCCTACTCCTGAGAGGCCTTGGGAATCCATCTCTATGGATTACATATCTGGCCTTTCGTCCACCAAGCAAGTTAGTTGTTGTTCCTGAGATTGATTCTAAGGCTCGGAGAATAATGTCAGGGATCAAAGGTTTTAAATGAAATGTTTTTATGAGCGCTTTTTCTACCTTCTGTTTTCTGAGAAATAATCTTTAAATGAAATTAATGATAAGACAATATAGAGGATGTATATCATTATTTGAGTCGCAATTATAATGTTGAATGATGTAGAAATATTTACAAAACTGTTAAAACAAAGTCAAGTATAAATTACATATAAGTCTCACCTTGTTTGCAGTAGACGAAAAGTAGAAGATGCACCTTTGAACAGGATATAAAAATGCAGTAATTCACACAGATCATAGGTCTTGATTTAATCACAGTAATAACAAAGGAAAAGTTGTTTACTGAATGAACTGTTGATATAATATGATCATAGTAGATGTAGTACTAAATTGCAATCAATCATTCTTCAATAATTACAGAAAGAAATTCAGAGAAATGGAAACACAGAGGGAACACATAACTCAAATTGAACAAAACTTAGAATCTATGTCTACACTTGTATTAATACTCAAAATAGTTTATCTTTTACATTCACCAAGAAGCAGCCTTGAATAGATCTTAAATATATCTATTTGTACAAAATTTGTCACAACTGAAAACCGTTGGACTTCTCACAGTGTATGACTAAAAATAGAATACATCTGAATAAAATAACAACATGCAAATATTGTTGAGTTTTGTTGGTGTTTCCTCTGTTTCTTTGTCATCTTCCAGATGCGCTCACTTTTCTTTGATATTTTAGTTGGGTACACATGTCCATTAAGGCCACCTCAATCATTTGGCATACTATCTTTTACATTTGATCTCGTTTCCATATGTCCCTTCAGATGTGATCACTAGGATAGAGTATTGTAGTTGAAGACATGGAGGAATGATTAAACAAGTAGCTCAACATTGGCTAGTTATGGGATGGATAATGGTTACAGGGGAGAGTAATTGTTCCCGAATGTAATGATGTGGGAACAAGTTTCTAATAAGGAGGTGGGATGAGTGGATGCAAGAATGAGGGTGGTAGTGATAGATAGGGTAAGTGACGGTTGGAGGGTGAAAGGTAGAGTGGGTGGAGAGAGTGGATGTTGTGCATTCTTTTTCATTTTCTCTCAGCTACACTCATTTTCCCCTATTCAATGCATTGAGTGCACCTGTCAATCAATGCTACCACGAATCTTGAAGGCTCAATCCTTTCATTCAATTCGAAGGCAAACATCTTCTTCTGTATTTGTGGAAGCTTCTTCTGGATCTTGTTCACTTATTGGACTGTGGCCAGATATAGTGAACTTGGATTAACCAACCATTCATTGATTTTAAGTAAATCAATCTAGATCATCTCTTGGATGGCCGCCTGAGTATTTTCCTTTTTCTTTCTGGAGCTTTCCTGGTTCATTTCTATCTCAATCTACCCCAATGATTCCGAGATATTACTCCCTTCAAATTCAATCAGATTTTTATTTATTGAATATAATGCCTCTAGGCAAGACTCTTTTACATCTCTGGCAAGTTTCTTGCCTTCTTTCATATTTTTTTTCCCAGTCTTTTAGGGCCATTTCGCCTCTTACTTGTTCAGGAGGAGAGAGAAGGGTAAGACTAGGGGAATTATCTTTTTGTGTCCATATGAGAACCTCTTAAAACTTAGACTGGGCTGTGCATGCCTCTTTTTCCTTGACATAATTATTTTGTAGAGAGAGTTCTACTGCCTAATAGTATTTATGAATAGCATCAACTTTCTAATAGAGTTCTTGCTGGGAAACTTCCAGCCTCTCATTGATTTCTGATGCTTGAGTTTTGAAGGCCGGAATATCTATCGTGGTGTTCTCTGTTACGATCAATCTGAACTGCAACTGCTCTATCAACTCGTCATGCTGAGTGACCAAACCTTGGCTAGTCTGTGAACTCTGGTAGAGAAGCTCAAGGTTATCCTATAACTACATAATTTGATGTTGATGACTAGCATTGATTTGTTTAATGTCTTGGTTCATCCTGGTTCTAACAGACTTCTCTATGTTGTATATCCCACTCTGCAGTTGCTCTACCAAGAGGCATTTTTGTCGCAGTTGTTTGGTTAAATTGTCCACTAACCATTGATTGGCAGTGGAAAAATCCCCTAATGAACCTGCAACTTCTTTTGCAAACTTAGGATCATATTGGTCTTTCATATCATACACCAGTATTTTCATCTTAGTGATTACTCCATCCTTTTAGTGAGATTCTCTTTTCATGATATCTTTTTGTTTCTTGTTGAAAAATAAATATGAGGTAGGCATCTCTTCGGGAAAGATAGGAGTAAGATCACCTACAAAAGTGAGTTTGGAACTAGGATTTCTGAAGCTGGTCTGTAAAGTGGTTAATGATGTAATGGGAGAAGCAATTTCTGTGGAATGTTTTTGTCTTGTTGTATTCGGGGTGCCAACAGAAGTAGTCGGTGTTGAATGAGGAACAACTTGTCCCAGATTCATGAAATCTTTGAACCGAGCTAACACTTGTGGGTCATTCAGTACTGACAATGATGTTCTCATTTTGTTAAATAATACTTCTCGACTTTTTGTTACTTCCTCAAATTTGTGCTTAGTAGAATAACTTGTCTCAGATCCTATAGGTCTAGCTTCTTATGAAGGAGGCGTGATATTTGACTCTCCTTGCAATATATTTGGTAAACTATTTCATCTGTGTTTTCGAAAGATGAGAAAACCAACTTGTTGGTCAGGAGGCAGAGTCTGGAATCTGCTTCAAACTTCCTCATAAGATATAACTCTCCTGAATATTTCGTCATAAGGATAATTCTCATGGACGTATCGCTTCATGTTAAACTGAGCCAGATGATTTTCCACTATATTATGTGGATCATGTTTCTTGAACTCGATGTCAACTAATTTGACATCTTCCAGGGCTATGGCCTCGACTTTAGAATGACCGAAATCTAATAGTGTGAACATGCCAACTTGAATGGGGAAAGTTGGCCAAAATTTTTTTTGAGTTTCTTTCAACTCCTTGTTGATACCTCCTGCTACGTTCTCATATGCCACTTCTCTACACACCAGCCTGTCGGGTAAAAACTGTGGGAGGGCATGAGGAGGAACGGAACAACCAAATACTCTGATATAGGAGAAATTCTCCTCAATGAACCAGTATGCAAGTTTTCCTAAGTTCCCCATAATCCTTTATGAAATCCGAGGTGGTGGGTGACCATAAATAGATATATGAACATGCACTACCACGTTGTGAAAGATTTCATAAAAGAAATCTTTGGCGTTCTCCTCCCATAATTTGGAGTGATAGAAATGAATTGGCTCAGAAATGGTCGGGGTTCAACTCCAGTTCATCAGGGGAGAAAAGGTCATGAAACAAATG
>JASDQU011440066.1:11196-23772 GCA_032191745.1 Picea mariana | reverse complement strand
CCAAAAATCTCTTAAACCACTTTGACTACTTTGACCTTTTGGGGCTTCTAGATGACTCATGAGGGTTCTCCAACTTCACATGGCCATAACTCTCTAACCGTGAGGAGTTATGTGACATTCCACATACCACTGGAAATTGCATGACATTTAATATCCATATATAATAGGATTACCTGCAAATATATCAAAACTCATACCGTTATCCATAAAAAAAACTTGGGTTCATTACCCAAACCTGGGTTCTTCAACTTCACATGGCATAACTCTCTAACCGTGAGGAGTTATGTGACGTTCCACATACCATCGAAAATGGAATGACATGTAATACCCATCTAGAATAGTCTTACCTTCAAATATATTAAAACTCATACCACTATACATAAAAAAAACTTGGGTCCATTACCCAAACCTTTGTGCTACCGGACTTTCTCTAATGGTTGACATCAATCACTAAGGGTTGACATAAATCTACAATATAACTCTCCAATGGTTGACATCATTGACAACCAAAAATCCATACCAATAGTCCATAAACCTAAGCCAACTGTCTCACAAGAACCAGGTAGGCACCAGGGAGAATGACAGAGTGCAATAGTTGCTGGAAGGGGAGGGCGATAGAAACCAATTGGGGGGATGGGCGTCGCCGTAAGAGGGATGATGGAGAGTAAAGGCACACGAGCATAGGAGGATTAGATAGTGTACCAATTCCATAGCCATGACAAGAAGCCATCTCTGAGCGCAATGAAGCATTTAGTTGAGAGCGCGGTGAAGTGGATGGTTGCAACAACCATAAGGTGGTAATAAAGGGAAAAGGTTGCAGTAGGTGCCATCACGTGGGTCGAGGCAAGGTGGCAGGTGCTGAGTTCATTGTTGGACACGTGGAGCGCTGTGACACCCCATCCGAGGGCATGTCTGCACTGGAATACTTATCTAAGAAATCCTAGAAGAGGGGCCGATCTCTATGGGTGGGGGACGTATAGAGGATATATGGTCCTTCCAAAGCCACCCCAAAATTATCTAGTTTGTCTTGGTTGGATTTCCTTCTCACATGCGAAGGAATGAGCACCAAGTGAGGATAAATGAGAGCTGCAATGGCACTGAGTCCTCTGGTAAGTTGCCAAGAAGGGGAGATGTTATTTGGATCTGCTCCATTGAGTATCTTTGCGAAAAGGCTTAGGATTATTTGAGAATCTCCCTCGATGATTAGATTGTTGTGCCCATTGTATTGAGAAAGATGTAGTCTTTTGATTGGACCCCAGAGCTCAACTGCGTTGTTTGTCTTGTGGCCAATACTACCTACTGTGATGAGTATTATTCTTCCTTGACTGTTGCAAAGAACCACCCCGAACCCGGAAGGCCCCAAATTACCTTTGGAAGCTCCGTCAAAGTTTAGTTTGATGAATCTTGGAGTTGGAGAAGACTAGTGTGAAGGGCTGCCTTTGTCTTGTAAAATTTTGGGTTTCCTTGCAAAATGTGGGTGAAATTTGATGATTCATATGTCCAAGATGTGCTTTTCCCGTGGAGGACAAGACAAGTATTCCTCTTTCCATGGCTTAAGGAGAATGGTTTCTCTGATGTTGTCAGTTATGTGTTGCCATATTTTCTGCTAGTTAAGCTAAGATGAAAGGACAATTCGTCTGTTTCGCTCTTTCCAGAGCTGCCAGAGAATGAGGCCCGGAAGTAGTTGCCAAATATGGTTTAGGATGGGAGACTAAAAAGATGAGCCTCTCCTTTCTTCTAAGGTCTCCCTAAGGACTTCTCATTTGTAATCTTTGGTGTGCATGATTGAGGCGTAGTGATCCTAGATTTGTGTATTTTAGGAGCAGAGAATGAGCAGATGATTTTGAGATTTCGTGTCTTTCCAGCAAAGAGGTAAAATGGAGGGCCCGATAACACCTATTTTGGTGAGGTTGTCCCAGGTGAGGATGCCCTTGTGTGAAAAAAGCTAGAGGAAAGTGCTTATTTTTGGCCAGTGCTTGATCAACCATATTTTCACCCAAACTGGTTCCTGGGGGAGCAAGTGTGAGGCGGTCTTTATATTGTAAGCCTCTTTGATGGTGAAGGTGCCTTGTGAGGAGTGCCCCCATCTTAAGATGTTGTCTCCTTGAGAAATTGGAATTTTTCTAGAAGCAGTTAGCTCATGCCAAGGTTGAAGATCCACGTGTGCTAGAGCATGAAGTTCAGTGGGAGTGGAATTCCAATGATGCCAAGTTGCGCCTGGGGGGTCCTCTTCCCAATAGTCTGAGACCATGGTTAGACCAGCTTGAGTGGCGGGGGTGAGGAGATTCTTTGCAATAGAGTGTTGCATTAGGGAGGGCCATTGTTTCCATGAGTCATTCCAAAAGGCATCTTTCCTTCCATTTCGTATTTCTCAGAAAGCATGATAAAAAATCAGGGAGTGGCCTTGTCTTGCAACATTCCAGATCAAGGAGCCCTGTATGTTTTCATTCCATCTGATAAGTTGGTTTTCAACAATATGTGGAACACACTTCTTCCTCTAGAGTCTGGCCCAGAGGTCCTTAGGTCCCTTCAACCATCTCCACCAAATCTTCACACTGCGGACTCTATTGAGAGTGGCAGGGTCCCTTAAGCCAAGACCGCCTTTTAATTTTGTCTTGCATATCTTTTCCCTGCCGATCAGAGCTATTTTTCATTCCATGTTTGCCCCTTTCCAAAGAAAGTTTCTTTGAAGGGTTTTGATGGCAGTAAGAATACAACTTGGGGCATCCAATGCAGAGAAGGAATAGATAGGCAAGGTTTGAAGGATTGATTTGAGGAGGATGAGCTGACTTGGAAGGTTGAGCGTTCGAAAGGTCCATGAGGAGAGTATTTTTCCCATGGAAGAGAGGAGCCCCTTCTAGGAGAAGTTTTGAAAGGATTTATTGATGAGTGGAATGCCAAGGTATTTGGACGGAAGGGAGATACGTGTGAAGCCTAGGATGTTGGTGATGTGAAGCTGAACAAGTAAAGGGGTGTTAAAAAATAAGAGTTTGGATTTTTCTTTATTAATGTCCATTCCTGAGGCTGCACAGAAAGTTTTCAGGATATTGAGAATGCTCAGGGATTCAAGGACGGTGGGGGAGCTCAGCATTAGGGTGTCATCAACAAACTTCCTATGGAAGACGGGGGGATCCATGCCATGACGGGAGAGTCGAGCTAGAGACTTGTCTACAAGGGAGGCTTTGATGAAGCGGTTGAGCCCTTTTGCCATGATAATGAAGAGGAAGGGGGACATGGGGTCCCCTTGTCGAATTCCTTGAGAAGGAGAGAAGGGGTGGGAAGGAACGCCATTGATAAAAATGGAGAAGAAGATAGAAAAAGTGAGGTTTAGAATCCAATCCACCCAATCCAAAGCAAAGCCAAAAGAAGAAGAATTGATTTCATGTAAGCCCAGTTGAGTTTATCAAAATATTTGGAAAGATCTAAATTTAATAACATATTTGGAGTACCTGTACTTTGAAGAGAGTGTATGAATTCATGGGAAAGGATGACGCTATCGAGAATTTTCCTGCCTTCAACATACCCTGACTGCTCGAGGAAAATGATGAGGGGAAGGAGTGGTTTGAGACATTGGGAAATTACTTTTGTTAGCAGTTTGTAGATTACATTGCAAAGAGAAATAGGTTTGAACTGTTTAGGATGAGTGACTTGATCCTCTTTGGGGATGAGGGTAAAAAAAGTGGCATTAAGAGCAGGGAGAACTTGCCCAGAGATGCGAGAGTGTTCGATGATGTCCTAGACTTCCTCCCGAATTATGTGCCAACAAAAGTGAAAGAAGTCCGTCGTGAAGTCGTCCAGACTTGGAGATTTGCCTACGGGAGTATCTTGTAGGGCTAGGTCTACTTATTCAATCATGATTGGCCTAGACAGAGCTTCATTTTGTTCTCGAGTTATGAGATTGGGGATGTGTTGGGTGATCTTTTCTATGTCGGGGGATCTTTCAATAGGAGGTTCTAAGAGAAGATCTTGTAATAAGAGACCAGTTCCTGCTTGAGATCTTCATTTTTGTGGAGAGTTCACCCTTGCTCCGTGACTAGGTGTGTAATGCGGTTGCTGTGTCTGCATTGGATCGTCGCACAGTGGAATAATTTGGGGTTACGTTCCCCTTCTTGAAGCCATTGTATTCATGACTTTTGCCTCCACATGACTCCCTCTTGAGAATGCCTTTCCTCCAACTATTGTTTGAGTAGATTTTCCTGTGCTTTGAGGTCCTCTGTGAGGCCATGATTCCTTATATGGATATGGATGAGCTTCATTTGGTCATTCAGGTTTCTCCAGGCTTCAAAAATATTTCCGAAGTGTTGTTTGTTCCAAAGCTTCAAGATTTGCTTAAAGTTTTTCAGTCGTTGTTGAAAACAAAACATTTTGGAACCATGAGAGATGTCGGCTTCCCTCCACCATTTCAGAGCGAGAGCTTGGAAATCTGGGTGGTCGAGCTAGAAACACTCAAATCTGAAGGGCTTCTGTCCAGGAGAGCCAGGGATATCCAGTGAGAGCTATATAGGCCAGTGGTCAGAGCCTGAGGTGTCCAAGATGCTAGCGCACATTGCCAGGCCTTCCATTAAGAGGGTTTCTGAAATGAGAAAGTGATCCAAACAACATACAACCTCTTGAGAGCCTGAACTCCAGTTTGACCAGGTGAAAAGGCCATTCTCGGTTTCCAGATCTATGAGATCAAGTGTGTCTATTAGAGCTTGAAAGTGCCCACTTTCCACCTCAAGTCTGTGAGTGCCACCCCTCTTTTATTCTAGGTGGCATACCATGTTGAAATCCCCCCCCAGTATCCACCGACGATCCTTTAATATCTTCAACTTAAACTGAATATGATAGATCCAACTCTCGATACAAGACCTAACTTGTAGTTCTCAGATCCAACCGAGAAATGTGGAATCCAACCCTCATAACAAGACCCAACTTTCTGATCTTAGATCCAACTAAGATGTGAGGAATCCAACCCTCATAACAAGACTTAGTTCGTAAATAGGCACCGACCTGATAGAATGAACTTCCATTCAATCCATTATATATATATAATCCACCAAGACACACCAAGATTCACCACCACTTCTGGTTTATATAGTATTTCAATAGGTATAAGATTGAACCATTGTGTCTTTTGACATGAGCCATTGCATCTCTTCATTTAATTTAACATAGATACTCTTCTCCTTTTATTCATTAATTTATCGTGTAAGTTTCTCAATTAATTAGAAGATTAATCTTGATTCGAATTTCTTCCACATGAGTTGATCACAGGTATGGATAGACTCTTTATAACTTTCCCATGCTTTTGTTGCATCCCTATTTCTTCAATAGATCATAATCATATTCAGGATTTTACTAGCTCTTTGTACTATTATGGTGTTAATATTTTCAAATTACTTCACAGGTCCCTAACTATTCATAGAAATCAAATTCTGCAAAGGAGCTTTCTTCATTCCACTTCCCTTTGTGACTGCGGGCTCAAAACCACATGCTTAGCTATTTCAAACGTTGTTCTATTAGCGCTTTTCTCCTTCTTCCCTTATTCTTCTACATGAGACCATATTCAAATGTCCAAGGGATTATTTACTTCTAGCCCCTTTACACTCCTTATTATCTTCTTTACCTTATCATGTGACCGGTGTTGGAGCCAGGTTTTCTGTTACTTCGACCTTCGGGATTCTGGCCTTTGGAATCCTTGTATTCTTCTAGAGTTGTTACCTTCCGGAGTGGTTACATCTCATGCTAGCTAATCCAATGGCTAGCATTACTCCCAAAGTTCTCATATTGACGGTTTGGTCTAATCCTTGCGCATTTGTTGAACTTTGTCTTTTAGATGATTGACGACTCTGACTTAATCTTCAGTTGAGGTGGATGGTTGTCATCTACTATGGAACTTCGAATATTCGTGACTCCGAGACTCTGGGTTACTAGAAATCTGAAGTAGTTCAATTCCTCCGGAGGGTTTCCTACCGAATAAGTCATAAAATGACGGTGATCGCTTGCTATCGGTTAACACCTCATGCTTACTCTATTCTTCCACTATGTTTGATCAATGGTTGAGAATGCTCCCGAATTAGATCAACGATTAATGTTACTTCATGATTCTGGCCTTCGACGATTAGCTGATAATAGAAGCTTGGATATCCCCAAATTTAGTAATCCCGGAGTGACATGGCTTGCTGACGTCTCTCAAGATGACACATACCCTAATTTTGTGTGCCATGTATCACCCTGATTCATGAATTTCAAGTTCCTTATGTGTCCAATCGACCTTGACATTTTCTACCACCTGATTGGGCCACGTGTCCTTGCTGACATGATCTTATTGACGTGGTCCTACTGTTGTGTCACATGAATTATTTTGATCTTCCTATTAGATTAGACGACTAGCAAGATTTCACGTTTATTGCTTTGCACTTCGTGGCTTTGGGAACTTCGACACTTTTATATCAACCTTCGATCATCGCTGAAGTGCCTATAGGTTTTTCCACCATTTGATATTTACTTGTCTTGATTCGACGAACTCTGTTTACTATGGGAATTCTTTCCTTTGGCCCCACTTATCTTATCCTTCCACTTTATGTTGATCAACGGTCGATGGGATTTTCCATCTCTTCCTATGATCCGAGGGTTGAAGGGAGTTCGATAATTCGGGGCTTCGGCCTTCGGGTATTCCTACATTATTCAAACTTCTTTTCATCGAAGTGGTCAACACTAGAGTTGACTACATGATCCAATGGTTGAGAGCTCACCCATATGGATCATCGATCAACGATCTGCAGGAGTTCAGTTACTCCAAGACTCTAGGATATCGTGGCTTATCCTTTCCTTCCACTAAACACGATCAAATGGTTGAGAATTCACCCAAAGTCCCTCCTTGATCTAACGGCTGGTGGGATTCTGTGACTTTGTGATCCCACCTCGTCTTCAATGTTCTCCAAAGTTCTTTTGTCTGCTACTTCAGTTACCTTAGGCTTGGTATCCAACAAATCATTCCACTATGTTTCAACAAGAGAGTCTAGTTGTTGAAGAAAAATGTACTTTGCTTGAACTGTAGGCCTGAACTATCCTAGTGTTGTCTTTGTAGCTATGTTAACTTCATCCATTGCATCTAGGAATTCATCCTCATCTTGGATCTCAATATATTTATTTGATTTCTCTATAGGGTCAATAATGGCTCGAGTTTCTGCATGCATCTGCTTAAGCCTCGTGCAAAAATCTTTGACATGATTATTGCGTTGATCCAACAAGACAACCCAGTCCGTGACCATGTCAAGGAGTCAATGACACTCCTCAGTCCTATTATGAAGTGATTAATTAACATTAGCACCCTCTTCGACTGCATGTTCAAGCTTCTGGAGGATCTCTCCAGGTTTCTCTTTTTCCTTAAGCTGGATGGCATCTAATTAGTACTAGAGATATTCAGTTTTGTCGCCCAGTTGTGTCCATGTGTCTACTACAAGGCCGACCCTATCCACTAGCACAAATGGGCCAATGTTCATTGAGAGATCAGGTGCCATCTGTTGAAGAGTAGGCCATACCTACATAAATTTTTCAGACACAAACTCGACAATAGACTCAACTTTTACCTGCAAGCTCTTGTCAAGTGCCACAACTGTAGTAGTGGTCTGAACAACCTCTTGCAATTGTTTTGTGTGTTGTTTGAGCTCTTGATTACTTTTCTCAACTATGGTAATTCTCTGCTCTAGCTGATCGGTGGAAGCCTTTATTAGCTGCACAATATGGGGTGTAGGCAGGGTGGACAGTTCTCCACTAGTAGAAGAAGGTTCAAACGACGACTGTGAAGCAAGCATTTGACCACTTGAAATAGAGTGCTTTGAAATGCTCGGGGTACTAGCACCCTTTGGGGTAGGTGATTGGGATCTAAATTTGCACACAAGTCAGTCTTGTACTTCCAGTGGAAGTATGGAAAGCACCACGGTCTATTTCAAGTAGAGCTCTAGGATGGTCTAACATTGGTTTGGGTCTTGAAGCATTGGTGCCACTTGCTCTTTGACGAAGGTCATGCTGTGTGCTGACTATATGTCATCTAAGTCGTCCATTATCTCATGCTCTTGTTGATAATGGCATTTCATAGGGTCCTCATCCATTAGAACATGGGGTTAGGGATTGACTCTGGCTGCATATGGGAGGAGGTTTCCAGATTTGTGTGCAGAGGGATCCGAGATTTGAGGAGAAATGGGTGGGGATGGAGCTGGGGTACCTATAGTGGTGGTGGGATTGGCATAAGAGTTGGGCAAGACAATATCATCCTGGGTATGGACTAAGGAGGATAGAGGCATGGTGAAACCGTTGGTGGTCCCACTCTTCTATGAGGTGGTTGCCTCTTTGATTACAGTAGTAGATTGGGGTTGGATTGGAAGGTCATCAATAATATGGATGACGATGAGTGTGGATGGTGAAGTAAAGGAAGTGGGAGTTTTAGTACATGGCTATGGTGTAGTGGTGTGAACTTGTGGTGGAATGGAGGAAAGTGGGATGGCGTCGGTAATGAGAGAGTCAACAGTGGGTTAGGAGGGGGACTTGGTATGCAACTTCTTATGGGGAAAGACAGAAGTCAGTACCTCCCATAACTACTTACTTGAGATCTGGGAATCATCAAGAATGGATGAACATGATATATGAACTGTGCTACTCAGTGATGCGTTCCCTTCTTCTTCCTAAGCCTCTTCCTCTAAGGTGGTTGGCATGTAGGTTCTCTTGCTTACACTAGGGCATGCACCTCATGTTTCTACCGGGGCAGACCTTTGTGAAATGGCCGACAAGGTATAGGAAACACATGTCGACGTCTCTTCCATTAGGACCCCTGGCCATCCTTTGACCTCCTTTTCAAATGCCACTGCATCCAAATAAAATGACAGAGGATTTGCATGAAATAGTGTGGGGCAACACCTAATGGCCTCACAAAAGTGTGGTTGTGATTCATACTCAACTATATGTGGTGGGTATGTTTGTTGAGGATATCTTGCAGAATCCTGAACCTGTGAGTGGCAATGACCATCTAACCATTCCACTATGCAAAGACAACATTGTGCTCGACAACATTGCTAACCAAATTTTGAGCATGCCAAGAATCAAATAACTTGGCAATGCGAGGATCTGAACCATGAGAAAGTATTCGACCGTGAGGAGGGTGTCATTTCCACATCACAAAAAAACAAGAAGATAGTTGTAAATGAAATAAGTGGTCCTCTCATGGACGTGTTCATAGGCCTGCAACATCTCTTGGAGTAGATATTGGCACCAATTCATTGGTGAATCATTCTTCATGAATTTGGCCACCGCTATGGCATCAAGCGTACACTCATCCTCCGTGAAATTTTTCATCACCTTGTCAGTGATGAGGTAGCAGGCATAACTAACATGTGGATCGTTAATGGGCTCTATCAGAGCACCATGACCTCCTAAGTGAGTGCCATATAGTTCATATGGGCTAAGTGTACCCTTTTTCCTTCCATGCTTTTCGGACCCCTAGAAGTCGTCTGATACATTTTGACCTGTCATGGACAAGCCTCTCGGTTGGTGGATGTCTTCAATGTGTATGGAGTATCCTTTTTCTAGCCACAGGGTGCCATTGTGTACTCGACTGATTAAGAATTTAGTTCATTTGGTGACTTCATCAGTGGTGTCGAACACCAGTAAGTCCCTCATATTCATCATCGTGTTGTCGCACAGGGGAAGGAACTACTGCTTCCATTGCCACTGGAATGAACCATATGGTAAGGTGGTGCAGTCTTGGAATGCATGAATCATCATGGACGAGTATTGGGAAGCATTAGTGAAGTCTCTATCCATCAGTCGTGTCTGTTCCACCTTGTCATGGAGATCATATAAAACTTTGACCCGGGGGTCAATGAATTTAGCCGAAACAACAATTGTAAGTGGAGAAGGAGCTTTGGGACAAATCCCTGACTAGAGGTGCGAACCATGCTAGAAAAATTTCAGTGGCAGACAAAGTGAACAAGGGGACGGGGTCGCAGACACAAATTCACAGAGACCTCACTAGGTGTCAGGACTGAGTATACAATTTACGCGATGAAATTACAAAAATATCGATACATCGGCCAAAGGCATGCTTATAAGAAAAATGCATAGGGTGACGTGACGACAATGCATTAAATATTACAAGGTGACAAGAGTCAGAACTCAATCCATCGAACGCGAAAAAATCCACGAAGTGATTTGGGAAACTAAATGCATGACCTGAAAGTTGGTAAAGGGAAAGTAAATCAACTCGGGAAAGTGATGAGAAAGCGAATGGTTAACCAAAAAAATGACAGATGGTTGGTAATATTTAAGTGACTATGACAGGCAGAGACGTAATGATAGGTAAAAAGGTATTAATGGATTTTAACAACCCATGTGATGACACAAGGGTGTAAAATTTATATTTCGGTAGCATTAAGAATGAGAGGATGTGACTACGACCTCCCCGACCACAAAGTAAATATCCAAGCTAGATGACTTGGACAGGACAACAAAGCACTAAGACATGTAAACATAGGACACATCACCATTTATTGACAGAAAATAAAATAGAGACAAAAATGGAAATCGTACTTACTAACTCACTCCTAGAACTAGGAGCGTAACAAAACTGTAATTATGCAACAAATAGATAGGGCTTCAAGCATGCACCATTCACCCAGTTAGGTCGAAGAATTCCATCTAGTTGCCCTAATTTGACAACTCCAGATTCACAGATTTCTACAACTATAAAAGGACCAAGCCAATGCATTTGGACCTTTCCAAGATGTTTTTGATACCTATTGTCATATAAGAGCACAAAGTCACCTTGCATAAATGATTTACACTTTATATGTCGACCGTGTCAATTCTTTTGTCAGTTTTTCTCCACATTTTAATGAAAATATTCTAAGAACCTAGCTTCCTCAAGTTCTAGTAGTTCCTCCACCCGCGCAACAATGGATTCGTCCTCAGTCATCTTGGTAGCTTGCGTAATGAATAGACTTGGGGTGATATACTCATCTTGCACAACTGCTTCTTGGTCATATACCAATAGAAATGGGGTATACTTTTTCAATCGATTTGTAGTAGTCCTATATGCCCATAACAAAACTGGAACCCACTCATCCCAATCATCCCATTTTTCACAACATACTTTAGTCATCCCCATCTCCAAGATTTTATTAAATGCTTCCATTGTTCCATTAGGTTGCGAATGGTAGGGACTGCGCTTATGATGTTGAATAAACAAATATCTAGTAAGGGTCATTATAGTTTTACTTAGAAAGTGGGCTCCTTGGTCACTAGTCAATCTCTGAGGGAAACCAAACCTGGTAATAACATTCTCAAAAATAAATTGTGCTACAGTGGTCGTAGAACAATCCTGAACAACCTATGCTTCAACCCAGCGAGTCAAGTAGTCAGTTGCATTAAGTATGTATCTGGCCTTTGAATGCTTAGTTGGAGGATTTATCGGACTGATGAAATCAACAACCCATTTCTCAAAATATTGTAGTGCACGAACATGGCACAACGAAAATTCATCGTGAAGTGATGGTTTTCCCACTCTATGACATAGATCATAGGCCCGAGCATATTCCTTAGCATATTTAAACACTATAGGCCACCATAGTCCTTCCTATAAGATCTTTCTAGCAATGTTCCCTCCCACAACTCCACTGTGACATTCCCATAGAATATCAGGTCTTTCATGGTCGAGCACACAGTGCTGCAAGATATTATCAAATACCAATTTGTAGAGTTGGTCTGCAATTAGTTGATAATTCATTGTGAGAACCACTAGGTGCCTCTTTTGTGTTGCAGAATATCCTTTCGATGTAGTAACAATAGTCAAGATTAGGGAAATGTCTGACATATAATCAAGAATGGCATCAATACAAAACAGATCTTCATTTGGGAGCTGGTCATCTACAAGTTCACCACTTTCTTTGGACTCTAGGCGAGACAAGTTATCTGGTCCGACATTTAACTTACTAGGCTTAACAACGATTTCAAAAGATAACTTCTGAAACAATAGAAACCACCTGCAAATGTGACCTTCTAACATAGTTTTGTTCACCAAATACTTCAAAGCAGAATGGTGAGTAAAAAACTTAAAATGACTTCCAAGTAAATAATGCCTAAACTTTTGTGAAGCACACACCATAGCCAAACCTTCCCTTTTGGTTGTGGTGTAGTTGCATTCAGCTTGGGAAATTTTACGACTCAAAAAGTATATAGGATGGTCCAAGTTCCCTTCCCCTACTTGTGCAAGAATAACGCCTAGTGCAATTGCAGAGGCATCGATATGCACATAAAATTTAATTTTCCAATTAGGATAGGTCATAATAGGTGCAATACTCATCTTTTCTTTAAGGAGAGAAAATGTCGTATCACAGTCCTGAGTCCAACGAAACCCTTCAAATTTCTCGAGAAGTTATTCCAAAGGTGTTTTTATGCTTACGTAACCCCTGATAAATCAACGGTAATATCCAGTATGTACCAGGTTCATGTGCAATTGCTTGACATTGGTAGGAGGAGGCATATTGAGAATGATTGCAATTTTCGCAAGATCTACCAACACTCCTTCCTGACAAGCAATAT
>JASDQU011440066.1:0-11176 GCA_032191745.1 Picea mariana | reverse complement strand
TCGAGAAGTTATTCCAAAGGTGTTTTTATGCTTACGTAACCCCTGATAAATCAACGGTAATATCCAGTATGTACCAGGTTCATGTGCAATTGCTTGACATTGGTAGGAGGAGGCATATTGAGAATGATTGCAATTTTCGCAAGATCTACCAACACTCCTTCCTGACAAGCAATATGACCTAGCAGATTACCAAATGGTACACAAAAAATACATTTTCTCAAATTAAGGGAAATATGCAACTGTCTATAGTGGTCCAACATCAATCATAATATCCCAATGTGCTCTTTAAGTAAGTTGTATATAGTTCAATCATCTAGGTATACCTCAAAGAACTTATGGATGAAATCACGGAATGCTGTGATCATGACTTGATAAAATATTATGGGAGCATTCTTAAGAACGAAAGGCATAACATTGTAGGAACATGATCCCCTCTCAGTAGTGAAAGCATTCTTCTTCTTATCATCCTCAGTGATTCAAACCCGGTGATATTCGAAGAACCCATTTGTAAAGGAATATGCTTGATTTCCCACTACTTGATCCAGTACCTCATCGCTAAAGGGGGTAGGAAAAGGGTCATGTACACAAGCAACATTTAGGCTATGGTAAACCACACAAACTCGTATATAATCCATATATTTCTTGGTTTGTATCACGATAGGACTGATCCATTCATCCTTATCAACAGGGAAAATAAGCCCAAATGCTAGCACTCTATCAATTTCCTGCTTCACTTTCTCTTTAACTCGGGGATTCCGATATGACCTATTCTTGACTGGTATCTATTCATGATTTAACTCTATCCTCATCTCCTCTAAATCTCCCTTAATACCTTTTAATTCTAAAAAAATTGTAGGAAACATATCCTCATATTCCCACAACAAAGATTATATCTCTGTCATGGTCTTTTCATCACAATAGTCTCCAATGGATTCTAGATTAGGATTATCATCAATTCCTATATTGACTTTCCACAACTTCAAGGGTTTGGTATAGGAACTACTAACAACCTCAATGATAATATCTTTAACCTCCCTAGTCCCTTTAGATTCGTGAAATGTCAGATGCCTAAGTTCCTCAAGGTCATCGAGATCTTCTGGGTCTCTCTCAATAGTAAGAAAAATTGCATGTAGTCGAGCAGGAGATGGGTAAAGGATATGATGAATGAGGTACTCATGTTTAGAATATACAGTAGGAGGATGTATAGTCTTAACTTCATCAACAAAAAATATTTTCACAATCTATTGCAAAGCTATAGTGATTTCATGGGACTTACCTGAGAACAAGAAGTCTTGACAGAGACATCATTGAAGGATTTTCTAGCAACCAGTTTGGCATCGAGATTCCTCATTTATATAACAAGAAACTAGAATTTGTCCCAAGGAATGAATAAACTGATGCACCCACAATTGAGAAGGTAGTTGCACAAATTCCCATACCTGAATATAGTGGGAAACATGCTCCCTCGTATCTAAAATCCCATCATATAATTCCAAAATTGATTGTTTCAGATTCAACTTAGTAAGTTGCGAAGGGGGAATAAAGTGATGTTGGATGGCATGCTTTGCTTTGTCACAAGAAGATAAAGTACCCTTGTGGGTGGCACACCATCTCGCTGAAGAGGATCTTAATGCAACATCAAGTACATGAATTCTTTTCTCTGGCACGACTTTATCCTCTAACTCGACAAGAAAGATACATAAATCTAAAGTGCCATTGTAAACATGGTAGTCTCTAACCTGTCACCCAATCCACCTGGATGCTTTGATATTCATGCAACGTCATAAGGATTTCTCATATCTTCCCTATTTCCGGTTGTCAAAAGTGACCTTGGAATCTTCACCTGTAGATTGAATACTACACCAACTTACCAAGACATCTGCAGTCAAGTTGATGTAATCCACTTGCTTCCATGTAGACAAAGTATAGAGGTGGTCCAATGCATCCTCTGCCATATTCCCCTCTACTAGATATGTATAGCAAGGACCTCGGTAGGGATATAGTGGTTGGGTTACTTTTATACCATCTGCTTCAAAGGTCATGAGTTCCTTCTTAAGTTCTATAACAATGTAATTCTCATAAGCCTAGTCGATACTAAAAAGAGATGGGTATGGGTCCTTCTATCCCACAATTTCTATAACCTTGAATTCGACCATTGTCTTGACTCCATATAAGTCCATTTCAACATTCTACAGTTGTCCAACAAGATAGATACAATATTGTTTGGCCATCTGCAACTGAATGGGTGAATAAACGAGCTTGGGCTTACCCATTGTTTCCCATGTATTCTTTGGTAATATGTTGATGTCACACCCCAAATCTAGCATAACATCACTAATCTCGTAGCCATCAATGTGAGCATTTAGTCTAAATTCCCTTCCATATCTCTACTTCCTTTTCTAAATCTGACTAGTATTTCATTCTGGAAGGTTAGGAACAATCAATTACTCAGTGCTCCCTTCATTTTGTATAGTCCCCTTAAGCATGTTCCACAACTCTTTAGTGAATCATTCATCATCCAAAATATCATAAAGTAAATGGAACCACAATTAAATAGTTTGTTGGGGTCTCACTGGAGGGTCCTTCTGTGCCACACAATTTTCCACAAGATTAGGGTGAGGCTCACGGCTCCAGTCTATAGGTATCGACATTGTAGGATGAGAAACCCGCCAGAATATCTCAACAATGTCCTTAAAGAACCTTTTTAAACAAGGGGGTCATATGTGACATCTTCTGGTACCACCCCATGGATCTTGCTTTGAGTTGAGTTATCAACATCGACACCAGTCCTTGTTATACCTCTAGTAATAATATTAATAATGGGTGTTTTTTCTTCAGTGATAGGTCAAGGCTCTGAGTTTATCAAATTGACGCCTCACTGACTTGCGTGATCCTCCTACTTCATGATCAGTTCAGGGCAGTCCTCAGTGGCATGGGTTTTTTTTCTATAGTGGGCACACCAAGGTTGTCTCG
Organism: Picea mariana; assembly: GCA_032191745.1. Classification (NCBI taxonomy): domain Eukaryota; kingdom Viridiplantae; phylum Streptophyta; class Pinopsida; order Pinales; family Pinaceae; genus Picea; species Picea mariana. Next base: position 8,203 of record JASDQU011440066.1, on the reverse strand, counting down.
AAAGAGGACAATCTCTTGCGAGATGTCCCTGCCAGTTTGTCCTTAAATAATTTTTTTTGCGAGATGTCCTCTTGTGAGATGTCCTTAAAGAGGTGGCAAGAAAATATGAGAAATTTGATGAAGATTCCTGATCAGTCACACAAGGAGATAAACCTCGAGAAGATTCATAAAAGAGAGTTAGAGAAGTTGAAAGAGTTGCAGTTATGTGGAAGGCTGGCTAGCCAATGGTTGAAGGAGAAGTTTGGAGAGAAATATGAGACTTCTGGAGAGAGTAGATGAGAGGGAGAAAATTCGGAAGAAAGAATAAATATTGGAGTCACCCTCAAGGAACAAGACTTAGTTGTAACCTATGAAGAAGCTTCGTGAGAATCCACTCATGCAACACCTGCAGATGTGAAGTACACTACAGAACTTGATACGATTTGGCCTCCTAATGCGACCCCCAAATTTAAAGAATCATGTCCCAAAGACACAAGAAACATCCTTGGATCACCCAGTCCCTCAATGCAATCTTCCAATTTGGTAAATTGTACAATAAAATCACCCATAATTTCTGTTATTTCTACTCATTCTAGTCCAACCAGTTCGAGTGGTAGCAACAGTAATAGAGTGGAAAGTTCTTTAATGTTATTGCAACTAGGACCTTTAGGATTTATCTTGATAGGGTCTCCAAGTCCTCCCATGGCACATCAACATGCCAGATCTCTCACTCGATACCCATAATTCTGGGGGAAAGGGGTCGAGGACGTGAAACAACATTGGTTCCTTTATGAGGCCATTTAGCGGTCTCGCGAGACTTTATATGCTAATAAATTAGTCGAGTTTTAGACCACCTTGAGAGGTCGTGCTTTGAAATGGTATATGAAATCCATTAAACCAAGCAATTCTTAGGGACATGCCTTTACCCTTGCTAAAGTTAAACAAGGGTTCATAGCCGAATTCTGTTTACCCTAGTCAGAACAACATGCCCTCTCTGAGTTATGAGAGATCAAACAATGAGATGGGGAGTCTGCCTAGGAGTATAACCAAAAATTCAAATATGCGATGGGGAAATTGGCCAACCCTCTTCATTAAGACCACTAATGAAAATGGTTCATTTAGGGACTTTAACCATTAACTCAGATTCCATTAACCAAACAATGAATAACTACCTTGGGGGAAGCCCTAGAACATGCCATGAATATTGAGGTGATGGCTGGATATCCTGGAAGCTTGCGGATAATAAGACCACCTGATGACTATAATATTACACAAATGCAAGGCCATATTTCCTCCTTGACTGATAAGATTCAATAATTGACCATTCCTAGAGAAGCATGCCCTCAAGTTTGGTGTACTAGTTGCTACATTGAAGGTCATACAACGACTAAATGTCCCATACTGAGGGGTGGAGGACCCCCTCTGCAATTGATGGCACCTCCACCAATAGGACTGTCTGGAGGAGTTGCGCAAGTCACAACTACAACACCATTACATGGCCCTGTGTAGTACCATTCCTTCCAAAACCATCAGAGTAATTAGAATAATGAATACTATTAAATTTTTCGAAGCCATGGGAATCCCCATTGGCATTTCCCAATCCTATTAAAGTGCACCCCTGTCCCGAAAAAAAATTACTATGAGTTCTATGGGTCACCTATTCACACGACCAAACAATGTTGTGTACAGACTGGATCAGTCTGTATTCAGGGTTGATGAATATCCTCAAGGGTTTGGAGGAGGACATAGTGATGGTGGAGGGTTCAAAGGTGGAAAAACTGGTAAGGACATCTCGCAAGAGACATCTCACAAGAGGACATCTCACAAAAACAAGACATGTCCTTAAAGAACTGTTTTTGCACAAGGGGGTCATATGCGACATCTTCTCAAGGTTGATCTCCTTGCGTGACTGATAAAGCGTCTTCATCAACTTTCACATATGTTCTCGCCACCTATTTTCAACCATCGTAACCCTTTTATGAGTTTTCTTGTCTCTAGCACTCTTATCATGATGATCCCCCATATATCAAGAACTTTTTATCCTCGCCTAAATCATCCGCCCCTCCTGCACAAAGGTTTTACTCTACCATTTCAACCAAAGGAATCGGTGGCATTCCTTCTTCCACCAATAAGATCTTCATCCACCAATATCCCTCTGGCTCCCTCGTAAAATAATGCTTTTGCCTTTGAGAATGACTGGTGATTTTCTACGAAAAATTCAATGATGTATCCTTCTAGGGTATTGTGGACCCAAAAGTCCATAACTCGACAAATCTAGTGATCCAACTTGTGTAGAGAAACTAGTCGCTCAATAGTCCAATTGAATCTTTTCTTGATGCGATCTTTAAATTCTGGCGCTTCTTGCAACCGATCGATCCACTGGTAGACCTCCTCTGGGAATCAGATCTAGAATATTTTGTATTGATCTCTAGCTGGTTCGAAATAAAAGACTACGTCCTTCACAACCCTTAAACCTTTATGTTGTAACTCAGTTTCTTGAAATATGAACTCGTCACACCGTCTTTCCCACTAGTTTTCAATGTCAAAATTAAATATGTGATGTTGCATCCTTTGAAAGATCACTCATAAGCCAAGGTCCCGATAACATAACCATTTGTTGGCACTCAATTAGAGAGAATGGTTCTCGAAGGTTACCAACAAAAGTACCGTTGTAGTCTAGTAGCACTGGCATATTCAACCTTTCGCAAGGGAAGGAGGTCTCACCCAAAGCACTGCCAAGACTTTTGTGTAATAAAGAGAGTTAAAAAGGACACACCATCAAGTCTAGTGCATTACAATACAATTCCATACTTAAATGTAAAGATACCATAACATTAAAAGGCTTAGACTGGTAAAATCATTGAAAATTTCATGTTGCACAACATTAAATTAAACACATACATCAAGAAGTTTGTTTAAATAGTAACACCACTAGAAATTACGTCAAACAAAAATATTGTGCAGGAAAGAAACCATACATTCATCCACACAATGACAAGTTTTTAGGTGGTTGAATAATCCAACATATTTTATCTTATCACAACTGATCATACATGGAAGAAATCCTTTGATATCGAGACTTGTACAAGTGAATTAGTAACGAGGTACCCGATCTTGACTCTCAAACTCTGCACAGTTACAGTTCATGCTCAATANAAAAAAAAAAAAAACCAAAATAGAACAACAACAACAAAAAAAAAAACCTGAAGAACAATCGAATAACAACCGAAGAACAATCAAGGAACAACTGAATAAAATTGAGGAACAACCGAAGAACCCCCAACTCGTTGCATAGCTCTATGCTTTATAGCTTTTCTGCAGAACTTTCTTTGCTTCTTGATTCTACCGTTGTGCCTTCTTGATTTTATTTCCTTCTGGAATGTACTAGAAGGTTTCAACTGTTTCCGCTACTTTTCCTAGCTAACTCATGACTATTTTTCTTGCTGGCATGCTGACACATAGATTTTCGCTACTTGGATCCACTACTGTCGTGCTATATTGTTCCACAAAACCTTTATACTTTCGTAAAAATCAGTGGTCTTCAAAATGAAGGGCCCAACAACATGGAGAAGGTTTCTCTATCTTTCAAGTGGTTCCATTTATGTAGATTTCCACTCCTTCCAAGGGTTTAATTTGTGCAGAGTTTGCTTTCCAGGGAGAGAATGGCTCAACTCTGACACAAAGTTTGGGTTTATAATAGATTTTGTGCTGCCTTAAATGCATTTTAGATTCTTGGTAGCCTCTAAATTACCTTTTGTATCAACCATCCCTGATAAAAATAGTGGTGTGAACTCAAAATTGGAAACCTCTCCCTCATGGATATGGATCCAGACCAAGACCATGCATAGAAAAACTACCATCCAAAACAATTAGCTCACATTTCCCACAAACAACATGAGGCCTAAGAATAATTGTGAAGGTTGAAATAAATCTCTTAATGAAATCATATGATACATCAATGTATGAATTTATGGAGTAAAATGGTGTAGTTCCAACCTCTTATCACAACATTTAAAAAGAACATATGGCACTTTTCCACGAAATCATACATTTCCAAATCTATGCATGCAATTGAAACCCCATCATGGTCTCCAACCAATGCATTCAAAAGCATGGTTCTCCCATGACATATAACAAGCTTTTTAATCTCAACACAGCTACTACTTATTCCTTTGAGCCCATACAGCCCCAAGTGTTGTAGCTTGGCTCTGATACCATATGTCACATACCCATTATATGTATATATATATGTGTGTGTGTGTGTCTCTCTCTCTCTCTCTATATATATATATATGTGTGTGTGTGTGTGTGTGTGTGTGTGTGTGTGTGTGTGTGTGTAGATATATATAGATATATAGATATATATATGTGTGTGTGTAACTCAAAACAAGAAAAACAACTTTGTGGACAGAGGAACTTCTGCAAGGTCTTAGCTTCAAGAAATAAAAGCAGTGGTGTTCATTGTTCACTCCACAGACTTGAAAAAATCTCACTTTACTTACTTGAGAACCGATGATATTGACCAAACTATTAAATATTAAGATTAAACAAGCTTTTTAAACAAATCCTTGAATATGGGGTAGCACTAAAAATATGTTATCTTCATTGTTACACAAATTTTGGTGGGCTTGACACATCTTGAAATAGTTTTTATAACATTCTCCACTAGCATTAATGACAAACACTATAAAGAGAGGTGAATTATTCATCCTAAGTGAGGGTGGAAATGATCCATCAACTCTTCATAATATGGTGATTTTGGGGATCAAACATAACTTCATGCATATTGGATCGAGAGAGGCTGCTTACAACTTTATAACTAAAATAGTCTAGTTGCTTACAACTTTATAACTAAAGCAATCTAGCTAATTACAATGTTATAACTAAAGCAGTCTATTTGCTTACAACTCTTCCCATAACAATCAACCTCCCTAAAAGGACTTGGCATATCTGCTCAAAGGATCTATCAATGAGGGTGTGGTTTACACACCCATGTGATGACATCCTTATAAGGAAGAAACTCAGAGTTTTACCAGCAATGGATGCATCAAGACTAAGAAAATGCGCTATGGCACAAGGAAGCATACAAACCCAAGACTATCAAATAAAAATCATTGTCCTTAGAAGTTTAGTTTATTGTTACCCTTAGTTTTACCTACAAAACTGAGTGGTTCTTTTGCCATTAATCATGAATTGGAAAGGCACAAATTGAATCTTTCCTACTAGAGACATAGGTCTGCTCCAATTTGGAAGAGGCCATTAAATTTCTTAAGGCCATTAAATTTCTTAAGATACTTGCTTTGTTTGAAGTCTACCCGTCACACTATGTTCTCAACCACCCCACATTTTTCCAATGTAATCACCAAAACAAAACTAGGATAATTTATCCATTGATTGCACTAATAAAAATGAGTTGATTTACAACAGAGTGGGGGTGGGGAGGTCCATCAACACTTAGTCTTATTCATGTTTTTGCGCGACTGAATATGGGCACTAGCACAAAGCCATCAGGTAGTTTATATCAAAGGTTTAATATGCACTCCTGGTTGCAAAGCTTCGGGTAGTTTATCTCAAAGGATGCATTGAATCATGGAGTATGTGAGCTACGATTTGAGATATGCAACCTAGAAGAATAATTTGGTTAGAAATGCTCCATGGGAGGAATTTAGTGCATCGTAATAGAGATTTAGTTCACATAACCAGTTGCAGGGATAACCCCATTCATTTTTTTTCACAGTGACTGCTAAATTTGTGACCGGAGCTTGAACCAATAAAAAAGCTATATTTTCCATAGCGACAACATAAAAATATCTCAAGTGATTTGAGTGATAGGGGTTTAAACTTTAAATCTCATGAATACTATACTTATCCTAAATATACTCAATAAAATGCAATCCAATGTTGGCCTCTCATGAGAAGATCGGTAAGGTCCCTTCTTAGCATGTTTACCTTAGCATTGCTCTTCTTTTGCCGAAGTTAGAATGAAGCTCAAAGTTTTGTATGTTGCATTGTTGCTGCATGCATATTAGTTTAAGATTATTTACATGGATTGGAAAAACTTATTCCTTGGCGTCAGGAAACAAACAAATGGGGCCAAACCATATTCAAACCTTCACAATAATGGATTGAATCACACCTAAGAAAGTAATCAAAAACATAAATTGTTCGTTGTCAACAATGTTATCCACAATTCATATTATCCCACTACAAACATGATTATACAAAAATTAAATAATCAATTGTAAAATTGTAATCTTCATGATTTTTCAATAGCCTGACACAAAATTTGACACATGAAATTATATAGAAAATGATAAAACATTACAACACCAATTGATAACTGAGAAATGGAGGTTATACTTATCTTACAAGTACTGCACACCAACCACCAGTTGAGTGAGTTGTTTGCACCCAGATGTAGGAAAATCCACAACAAACGCCACCCCCTAGCCAAGCTATGATACTACTAGGGTGCAACAGGGATAGTTAACTCTGAAGTTTTAGAAGAGTTTTCCATGTTTTCTTAACTTCTCATCAAGGATACAAGCTTCCTTTCATGGATGGTTCATCCCTCATGGGTTTGAATCTCTTTTTCCCATGTCTAACCTCTCCAAACTCTTCTCTATCACTTTTTCTCCCTACCATTTTCTCCCCATTCGAATTTTCCTCATGCCTCATGGATAGAGAGTTCAAACTCAACTTCTCTTGCTAATTCCGATAATATAGGGGAGACAATTTGCTAATATTTAGGAGTTGTGGCTTAGATTAAGGAATTGGTTTCCTCCACTCCTCTTAACTCATTTTTTCTTTGAATTTAAAATAATGTAGGTGACTTAGGCATAAGCCTTTCCCTTAGACCCCCTCACCTTTCCCCTCATGTGGTGTCATAGCCCCTATAGGCACTCAAGCTCAGTTGACCTTCATCTTCATCTTTATTAATTAAAATACAAAAATACATACAATATTCACTTTACCATGGTTTATCTAACCCATGGTGTTAGTGTAGCAGAGTTATAAAGTATCCATGCAAAGTATTTAATAATTTAATTACAAAAAAATTCCAAGAGTAAAATTTGGGATATTACACTCTACCACTTTCAAGACTTGCTTGATACTCTTAATCATCTATGTCTAAGTCTTTTAAATTATCTCCATTGGTGAGAATTTCAATGATATACTCATCACATTCAAAGATCTCCCAGTTTGAGATATTATCTGGAAGAGAAGGCTTATAGATGAGTTCAACAACAAATCTACTAGGTTCAAAATGTTCCAATGGAGATAGTCTGAAAATAGAAACATTGAAAGCATCAAAGATATCAATCAATCCATGAACTTCCTGCTGATAATTTTTTAGATGAGGGGATCATATTGTGTTTTTTTATTTTCCTAACAATTATCTCAGAATCTTCAAACAATTTTATTCTTTCAATTTTTAATTAGATGGATTTTTCAGACCTTGTATAAGTGCATCATGTTTAGTTGTATTATTATACACTTGAATTCTAATAATCAAGAAAGGAAACTACAATTACCCTTGGGATCAATCAAAAGACATCCGGCTCCAACTCCCTCTTGGGATTTGGAACCATAGAAAAATAGAGTCCAGATGTCTCAGGAACTACTAAGGCCTAATTTATTTATGTTTATAGAATTCAATTTTTTTTCAAGAACATAATTTAAATAATTTATATAACTAATATTACAATTTTATTTTTCAGAGTTATCTTCCCACAACAACAATTCTGATTTTTGAATTTTTGTTATATTGGAAGTTTCAATAATGAAATTACTGAAATAAGAATCTATAGCATAATTTCCAAGAATTGGAAATTCAAAAGATGAGGGATCATTAGTTGTGTCAAGATTAGTTATTTTGTATTTCATTTATCTCTCTTGATCAACCCTAATCTTATTAGGTTTCCCATTCCATGGAATCCAAAGATGTGACCAATCCAAGGCAAAATAACCTTCGAGTTTCTATGACTAGTCTCTACTTAGAAACAAACCACATGCCTCAGGGATTTCCAACAGAATGATATCTATTATTTGATGAACTTTTGGGTTGTAATCTACTTAGATGAGAATATCATTTAGTTCACCAATGACTTTGATTTATGTTCTGTCAAGATAATGTTGGAAGATTGATTGTTGTCATTGATGTCAACCCTAGTCATGGGTTTTGGACCGCAAGATTGATAAAGGTATTTGGACATAACGCCCT
>JASDQU011440065.1:12207-23790 GCA_032191745.1 Picea mariana | reverse complement strand
GTGATTATTAGACTATTTATAGGTATTGGGGGTGTAAAAAGGGGTATCTAGTAAAAATAAGGGTTTATTTGATTGGAAATATGTTTTGGGAGGGGGGTTCAACAAAATTATTTTTGGATGTATTTATCAATATCTAGTGAAATTATGGGTATTCTTTAATATCCCATGAATGCACGTGCTATGTCACAAGTTAACTAAAAAAAGACCCCATGCTAAAGACCATAAAGAGATTTCTTAAGGCGAAAAACAAGGATAGAGTCATTATGGACATAGCTAGGAGGTTGTTCCATGTAGATTTCTTTTTACAAATCCCCATGCAAGAAGGCATATTTAACATCCATTTGATGGATCTCCCATTTATGTGAGGCTACAAGGGATAGAACAAGGTGGATGGAATTCATTTTGGCTACAGGGGAAAATGTTTCATTATGGTCAATGCCTTCAACTTGGGATAATCCTTTGGAAACTAATTGAGCCTTGTGTCTTTCAACACTTCTATCTGATGCATACTTAGTTCTATAGACCCATTTACATCTAACAAGTTTTCTTCTTTTCGGAAGAGGTACATGATCCCAAGTATCATTTTCCATTAAAGAACGATACTCTTCATTCATTGTTGTATCCCAATCTAGATGACCTGAAGCTTATGCAAATGTCTTTGGATCATGAGCCTCTGAAACTTGAGCCAAAAGAGAGGAGGCTCGCTAGAACTATGAACATGTCTAACTCTGATCTGAAGGATCACCGACAATATCACCGACTGCTTCTCGTGTTGAACATACCCATCTAGGAAGCAATGGTGGTGGTTCAGATTCAAGTTCAATGGACTCATTTGGAGGAAGGTGAGCATGCAGAGGTGGATTTTTATCCTCACTATCATCATCTGAAGAAGAAGAAATCAAAATAGGAACATAATATGACACAAACGCCGAAGATGGATCACATGCCGAAGAAGGCACAAACATCGAATTAGGCTCGCAGGCTAAGATATTTTCATCAAATTTAACATTTCTTCGAATAATAATTTCATTTGAATGAGGTTGAAGAAGTATGTAACTTTTGACATCTTCAGAATAACCAACAAAAATACACTTCTCACTTTTAGGCTATAAATCTTTCCTTTTCTCATAAGGAACGTGAACCCACACTACACTACCAAATACACGGAAGTGGCTTACATATGGATTAATGTTATTCCATTCTTCTTCCAGTATTATATTTTAAGAGCCTTTGTAGAAGTGCGATTTACTATGTAATTTCCACAGTTAATGACTTCCACCCAATAATTTAGACTTAATCCCTTAGATTGGATCATACAATTAGCCATTTATTTTAATGTGCGGTTCTTTCTCTCAGCAACACCATTTTGCTGTGGTGTATATGGAACAATTTGTTTCATTTGGATGCCCTATGCAGTGCAATAACTTGTAAAATTATTGTTCATATATTCGCCTCCATTATCTATTCTTAACCTTTGAAGTTGATGCCCATATTGCTTTTCTACAAGGGCCTTGTAGGCCAAAAACTTGTCAAAAAATTCGCTCTTAAGTTTTAAGAAGTAAACCCAAGTGCATCTGGAAAATTTATCCATGAAAGTTAATAAATACTTGCATTTAGAAAAAGAAGGAGAAGAAATTGGACCACACAAGTCAGTGTGAACAAGCTGCAAAGGGGCCAAGGCATCCCAAGAGGCATGTTTTTCAAAACTTTCCGGATGATGTTTGCCAAGAACATAACCGACAAAAACACCATCTCTACAAGAAACAAGAGGAAGACTAGTCACCACATGTTGGTTACATAGTTGCTACAATGAGCGATAGTTTAGATGACCAAACTGCTCATGCCAAAGTTTGCTCAAGTCATAACCATGAGCAACAAAAATTGATGGAAAATATGATGACCCGAGGTTTTCAAAATTGTACAACTCAATAATATAATCATTAATTCCAGTTGCAAGAACATGCTTAGGATCTTTTAGATCATCGATTACAATTTGGTAAGGTGAAAACTCTACGATTTTACCTTCACCTGAATGAGTAATATGATATACTTATAGAAGGTTGTAGGAAAGACTTGGAACACATAATACATTATTGTGATGACCATTATCTACCTGCACTGTTCCCGACCCTACAACACTAAGAGATCTATCACCACCAACAAATATTTTGTTGGCATTACATTCATTTAGAGTAGAAAATATGGCTTTATCCTTAGCCATATGATAATATACTCTAAAATCAATAAGCCACTCATCAGAGGAAGAAGTAGAAGTTGCATTGAAGGAGAAACTAGAAGTAAAAAGTGCATGTCCATGAGAAGAAGAAGTAGAATCAATACTGATGTTGTGCTTCTTCATCACTGCTTCTAAAGATGCCATCTTCTTAAAACATTTGGACTCCTAATGACCACATTTCCCACAAAATTTGCAATGTCTGTCAGTGTTCTTATTTTTAGATTTTGCTCCTTTGTCACCATTAGGAGCAGAAGTTCGCTGAGAGGGTTTCAGACCCTTGTTTTGCTTGCTTTTGTGGTGATGATGTTGCTTCTTGGGATTCTTGGGTTTATTTTTCTGCTAGACCACTAAGGCTTTATTGGATGTACCTACAATGCTAATCAATCCAAGTTGCACAACCTTATCTTGCTATCGAATGAGAGCATCACGAAAGGAATCGAGAGAGGGTTCTTTATAAGCACTCCCTGGAGATTCTCTAGTGGCATAAAAGGTAGATACAAAAACAAAATATGCACTACCAAGCTTACAAAAATAGCATATATGTATCGATCTTTCTTTAGATCTAATTGGAACTCTATACACAAAAGTATAAGTGTTTTGAACTTAGATAAGTAATCTTCAATGCAAAGAAAATCATTTGGACTTAAAGTTATTAACTGATTTTCAAACTGGTGAGTCCAAATAATAATGTGTTTATCAAACACAACTTTAAGATTTTCCGAAGCTTTATTGGGGGCATTAATTTCTTTAAGGTGAAACCTTAAATTAGGAGAGATGGACATTTCGATTAGTCCACGGGATTCATCATTCATATTAATCCATTGGACATACTTTTCATCATGAGTGGGTTCTTGTTCTTTTCCCAAGGTAATCTGATACAATAATTTACTTCTTAATAAATCCTCCATATGAGATTTCCATTGGAAGTAGTTGGTGTTGGTAAGCAAAAAATCACTAGGAGAAGCCAGTTTAAATATACATAGAATATGGATGTAAACACTAAAACTGATGGTCTAGATGGAAAGATCTCGAAAAAATAGGTTGTTAAAAAAAACAACATTGAAAATGGACTTCAGACGTGAAAGTTATCCCCTTTTAAAAAAATGCATAAACGACAACCAAAGAGCCACATGGCAAGTAAAAATTGGTCCATGTGGTGATACCCCTCCTTTTAATAACTTCACCTTTACAAATAAGTTGCTTATGAAGTGACTCACTTTTAAAGAATAAGAGGGGATCACTTTTACAATGATGTTACTTTATAAATGAAAGTTGCATGAAAACAAAATAACTTAAAATAAAATATTAAAACTACTTATAATGATTCACTTTTATAATTTAAGTGAAATACACTTTACAATGGATGCATGAACTTGAAAAAAAAAGTAACAAAAAAAACACTTGAACTCAAGACCTCTTACTTAATAAGACAACTTTTAACCAAGTGAGTTAGTGCACAACATATTATATTGAGTAGAAGGAGGATTGAGGGTGTTGTTGTTGTTGTGGAGGATGGTCTTGGAGAGTGTGCTCATAAAAAAATATTTTCACACAAGAAAAAATTTCTCTTCTCGATGGCAACATGGGTTTTATCTCGGTTAGCTTACCCGAAAAATGCAAGTTTCCCTCAGTTTCTGATTTACTGAGATCCCATAAAGCACACGAAAAAAAACATACGTAGACATGAAAACCTTTTCTGCTCTGTTTCTAATTTTCCAAGATTGCACAGAGTGTGGGGAAAAGAGAATACACATATCGAAAAGAGTAGAAACTTGGAAATAAAAAACATAAAACTAAAATAAAACTGAAATATTATCTTTGCAAAAAATTAAAAGGGTGTATTCAGGATTTATATCTTCGAATCTAACTGAAATGGTCATATCTTGGGAAAACCAAAAACCTTTTAAAGTGAAACTAAAGGTGTTCCTAACTGAAATGAGCTCTCCAAATGCAATGGAACAATCCTCCCAGCCCAAAACTGTACGAAAACGACAAAAAACTAAGATGTGGTAACATGACTTCACGATCTCATCTACAACGAGAGCGGGTCTTCAAATGCAATGTGATACCATGTTCAACAACAAATGTATTCCAATAGAGGATGAACACCTTCAGTAACCACTCAGACAAACAGATCAAAGATCAACACACTGACGTTTGATGTGGTAAAACCCCTATGGGGAAACATCCATGGTCCCAACCAACATAGCCACTTGGAGCAATTTATTATTGCAAAAGAAAAATATTACAAAGAGATTTACAAGAGAGTCTCACAATCGATTATTGGCAATCGATCCTCCATGCTCTTGAAATAGATATCATGGACCAATCGAGTGTTAAGCCACATATCAATGTAGTCATTAAGATCGAGGAGAATATGAACCGTCAGATCACTCTATGTTGGGAACAGATCATGATCGTCATATTACCGAACTACAAATGCATACTAAAGAAACACACTTTTACCTAACGACACATTAGACCAAGTTGATTTTAACTAACTCCTAAGTGTCTAAATATCCTAACATAAAGTTCTTAGTGAGGAAGAAGGTTTGAAGGGTTTAGAGTGGTGGTTTAAATCAATCTGAAAGTTTAAGTACCTTTTGAAATCTATAATTTTTATTTGATTTGTATTTAGAGACAAGGTTCTCACATGGGATTTCATACAAAAAAAGAGTTGGCAGGGTCTATGTAGACATCATTTATGTAAAGTTTATCTACCTCACTTATGTATCTCTTGTGATTATGCTAGTTTATTATGGAGGGATTTTGAAGCTATGTTTGGAATGAGAAATGCATGGAGGGGTTAATTTGTGGAATGCTTAAATGAGTGGTGTGGGAATCTTTCTATTAAGCCATATAAATCCATGCCATTGATCTTAGTGTGGGGAATATTGTTTGCTAGGAACTTATCTTTGTTTGAAGATAAGACCACTCCTCTTTTCCAATGTACTTTTCAGGGAATGAATATTCTTAAGAGTTTCCATAGCATGGCCAAAATGATGATATACATAGCAAGGGTCTTGGTTTCCCATGGTACGCCAAGTCCTTTACGAAGGGTCAATTTTCAACCGAGTTGAGATGATCTTGAATAACTTAGCTACAACTATTAAGAAAGTCCACGAGACTCTAGACAATCAAATGCTTGATTTATACATGGCTTGTTATTTAATGGACATAGTTTGCACACCTAATTCTTTTCCAATGATGGGTTGGACATGGAATCCTTCATAGCCTCTCATCTAGGTATATTTCCAAGACTTATGGAATACCAAGTAAACAACAAAGTATGAATTACTCTATGATGGTTTCTTATAGGTCTTGTATGAGATTATATTCGAGAAGCTTTGTCTAAGGTTATTTGAAGAGCTTATGACTATTATAGAGCTTGCTATACCTCCAACAGGCTAAAATGGCCATCTAATTGGTTCCCCTTATCCCGCTTCAGGGACTTATTCTATTTTCCAAGAAGAGATGGGGTACTACGTACCTTCTCAATGACTAGAAAGCACAAGAGTAAATGCCAATAGTAAATGCACTCTATAGGAGTCTTTGCTGATAGCTGATTATAGCTCCCCTGTTTCAGTGCAGATTGACCAGTTGGGGAAAGGGAAGCATCTATGCCAGAAACGATTTCCCCCCCTTAGCTTATACAGTGAAAAAACATTTGAAGAGACCCCTCTAATTTTCACCTAGGATAACTGCGTCAGGTAAGTGAACTATATTTCTTCCTCGCCTGAGCATAGCTTGCTCAGGTAATACCAGGTCCTGAAAGAAAGGCCTAGATTTATTCCTAGAACAGATCTTAGAAATGGCTAGCCACTTGGCCAAGGAAGACATCCCGCTGTGGATTCAATGCCACTACTCGATTAGTCGATGCCAAGAGTAAATGCTAAATCCTGGGTTAGTGAATTATTCGCTAGTGCTTTGTTAGTGAATTAGTTCTTTTTTGGCAGCTACTCATGCATTGGTTTGATCTGTCAACAACTACTCATGGATTGGTTTGATTTGTCAACAACAAGTGCATCCACCATGGCAAGGCGGTGAGATGAGATGATTAGATATTTGTTGGCATCTACTCATGCATTGGTTAATCAATCTGTCAACAACAAGGCGGTGAGATGTTTTACAGCCACATTCTAAAAACTTGATCATCTGGGGCTCTCGAGCAGATCCATACCAAAGCTATAGATGTGCAATATTTCGATCATTCTCCCCACAACCAAAGAAATAAATCCATGAAGAAATCCATGTTACAAGAGGCGTCTTCCAAATTATGAAGCATAAGATCTTCACTGTGAGGCATCTTCCAATTTCTGAAGATCATAACTCCACTGAAAATCATTAAAGCACTGCATTGTGGCAACACACAACTGCAATTTCGGTGGAAAAAACATGCAAATGAAGCAAGTATTATAATTCGGAGAACGAGAGCAGCTGTCAAGAAGACTCAATTTCTACGAAAGAATCAATGCAAGAGGGAGAGGAATCGTCTTCAGATGTAGAAAAAAGAGTTGTGCAATGGACAATTTCCACGTATATTCCTCTGGTATTAAGGCTTCACGTAAAATATTTTGAAGTCAAGCAAGTAACAATAACCAAACAAGTTTCTCTTTTTCCAGTTTCAGTGTTAATTAAGGAGGCATGGAATTTGACAGAACAAAATTTCTGCCAGTCTTACTCCATTTACATTTTAGAGATTTGTGGTGTCTCCCATTACCGAGGGATTTGTGATGTCTCCAAATATCGGACCATTATCGGTTTGTTATGTGATGTTTAGATAATTAGATAATTGTGGTGAATGGAGCTTTCTAATCAAAACCATTGAAAGGAGCTGAATGGTGAATTCTTGTTGGTGTGCCCTCTACCTGGGCGTATGCTTATTGGCTCATCCAACTCTAGGCTTTGGATTGACTAATGCCATCAAGAAATTGTGTAAAAATGCAGTTTCACTTACCCAATGCATTACAACAAGGAGCATTTAACGTTATATTATCCTGTAGTGAACTTAGAGAACAAGGGATAAAATCTCTTTTATGTTACACAGATTTTGCATAGCTTCAAATTTGCTTGCATGGCAGGTGCATTTAATGAGGAGCATTTAACGTTATATTATCTTGCAATGAACTTAAAGAAGAAGGGATAAAATCTCTTTACGTTACACAGATTTTGCATAGCTTCGAATTTTCTTACATGGCAGGGACTACGCTGCCATGCAACACTTGTTTTGAAAGAGACATGCATAAAGGTCTTTTAAGAGTGTTTTTATGAAAGGTGTATTGTCAAAGTCTTTGTGAATCCAAAGTAAGTTATGATAGGTTTTCTTCAATAGTGTGTTTGTGATCAGTGGGACTAGTTTGTGGTTGAGAAACAAGGACTCACAGTCACACCAACTCTTATCATAACTAGATTTTTTGGTGTCTCCTCTCGATAACAATTGATTTCTAACCTAGGTCGCCATGCAAAATGAGACCCATCGAAACCAATCACTTTATCAAAATTTAACCATGCTAGATTCATGTTAACAATGCTAGTTTTTGCCAAATTATAATTGACACGAATTTATTTTAATATATTAATTAATGATTTATATATATATATATATATATATAAACCGATCACTTTATCGAAATTTATCCATGCTAGATTCATGTTAGCAATGATAGTTTTTGCCAAATTATAATTGGCACTAATTTATTTTAATACATTTTATATTAATTAATTAATGGTTTATATATATATATATATATATAATTAATGAATTATTTTAATTGACTTAAATGAAATGTTTTAAGGAAAAATTTATGTAATTTTTGGTTTTAGTTTTGGATTATATATGAGATGATGATGATGACGACTAACGATACTAAAATTGGTCTATGGGCTTTAAGTAAAGCAATATATTACTTGGATTTCTTTAAAATGTTATTTCCATGCTTGAAAAACATTAAGAGAAGTGTTCCAAGATCACTTCTTTCTTGCCATGACTGTGTTTAAGAGATTCCCCAATGCTCAGTTTCACTATGCAACTCATGAGATATTTGATCTTCAAGATTAGGGTTAACCACCTCCTTATAATATCTTAATTTTGTTTTACCCTCTAATTGTTTTTGCACCATAGATTCTCCTTAAATTTAGTTTGTACAATATTTTTAATATCATAGGTATTTTGCAGAATAACTTCTTCTTTTATTTCCCAATGATTTTTTGGGGAACTCCTCCTTGTTAACCATGTTGTTTATCTTGTTCTTGTACATTAAGTACCTAATCATAATTGGGGCCTCAATGGGGGAAATACTAACTTGGATGAGGAGGATATGATAGGATAGGATAGGATAGGATAAGATATTTATTTATTTTAATGGTATTGTATTATTTTATTTTTTTTGACAAATATAGTTATTTAAATGTAGTATATTAAAAATAAGACAAATTTAATCATTTTCATTGAAATTAGAATTTCTAAATTTGATAGAAAATTTGTTAAAAATTATAATTCACTTAATTGATGAAAAGTTTTACCATGAAATTTTGTTTTTAGGAATTTTAGCATATTTTAAAGATACTAAAATAATTATAATTAAAAAAATAAAAAGAAATTTTATTTTATTAGAAAAAATAAACCCACAAAAAAATTGAATTTATCCATTTTTAACTAACTTTTTAAAAATATCATTCATTTAAAATTATACCAAATATAAAATATATTAAAAACAAATGAAAGAAACTTCATTGTGATATAAACTAATAAAATAGATTGCAAAAACCACCTTAAAATGAACAGAATAAAAAAATATTATCCCGACACCAATTAAATATAAGAAAACAATGTCATTTAATTCATGAAAAAATTCCATTTGTAAAATCTCATGTAGGATGTAAGGGAGCACTATGAGCTTGTCAAGAAAAAAGAAAACAAAGAACCATTGCCATAACATGCTAATAGGTGGGGTGAGCGAGGAAATAGATATCCTTAAAGCTGCATCTCAACCGTGTTCTAAATTGCTATAATGCCCATGGCAAGTTTTTTTCCAATAGAAATTACTCATTTTTATATAGAGTATAAAAATATTTACAATGTCTCAGATTCCAGGAACAATGCCAAGATCAACAGCGCCAAGCGTCGAAACATGGCCGTGTAAGCAATAAAAAGAGATGTAGCATCTAGTCTATGTGACAATCCAGAAGTAATACAGCTGCAAACAAAGACTGTATTTATTACAATGCAATCATGATAGGAGGATGGATTGATTTTAATAGACCAACTCTCTTATGTAGAGAAGGTTTGAAAGGTTTAATCAAAGTGATAAGTTATTTTGGTTTGGAGTTTACTCTCTTATTGTAAGACTTCGATTTATTCGGGAGCTTTTCTTCAGGGTTAAAAGCACACTTTAATTTGTACTGGTGGTGATAAGACGGGCATGCGTAGTGTAATTTTGAGCATTCAGTTTGGTTGGGAGAGAACACTTTGGCGTTGGAATACTCAACTAAAAATCAAGTTATTTATTTGGCTGGTTGTAATAGGGAATATTTTCACTTGGGATTCCTTCCAAGTAAAAGGTAGACATATTTATGTTATTTATGCAAAAAATATTCTGAATCTGTTGATCATATTCTAATTCAATGTTCTTTCACCACGCTGGTTTGGGAAAAGGTAAGACTCTCTACAGGTTTTAAAGTGTTATGGGATGGTTTCACATTGGCAGATTGCTTCAAGACTTGGGCCGATGATAGATTTGTCCCTGCGGTGCATGGTTTATATGGATTGAGAGGAATAAAGCCATCTTTGAAGGAAAAATTCCATCTGTTCTGGCGGTATATTATAAAGCTTTAGCTTTTCCGAGGGGCAAAGATACAAAATTGGAAGATAAACTTTCGAGAAGCATTTTATTCCCAATGTCTATAAATTCTTCGGTAGCATATTTCGACGGGGTTGCACATTTGGATGGCCTTTGCTGCGGTGCTAGTGGTATAATAAAACTTCTAGATTCTATTGTCATAGGATGGATTTTTCATTGTGGCCATGAGATTAATAATAAAGCAGAGTTGCTCGGGGCTTGGGCAACTCTTAGGATGGCTTTACACTTATCGATTACTCATCTTCAATTGTTGAGTGACTCCAAAGTAGTGATCTACTGGCTAAAGAAAAAAAAAAGTCTTCATGCTTGCACAATTGAAGGATGAAAAGCTAGAATCAAAACCATGGTCTGATGCTTTGATTATATTAGTTATGATCACATTCCTAGGAACTTCAACTCTGATGCTGCTATCCTATTTAAACAAGTACTTGGTGTTCAAGAATGTGCCATTATTTATTTCCCTTGAAATAATGACACAACGAAAAAGAAATCTCATATAAACATTTATTAACTTGCACAAGTTATCTGTTTCTTTTTTGTGAGCTGTTATATTATTATGGTGGACAACATTGCTGCGTATTTATCCTTTTGCTAATCATGTTTCTAAGTAAATTTTTTGGGATCCCTGTTTTGTAGTGATCAGTTATTTTTTTAATATAATTATATTAAGAAAATATAATATAATTGAGATAATTTTTCAGTTAAAAAAAATATATATAATTTTGATACAAGGTATTAATGTTTGATATGATTTATCCTGATTCGAGTGACTTATGAGATTTGTCCAGAACCTTTGCGGCACCCACAACTGTTAACTCCTAGAAGTCTCTGGTCTCTTTCTACTTCATTAATGACAAGTATTTACTCAACTTCAATGCTTGCATTAAGGTTCACCCTCGTAAGGACATCCGCCTTAATGGGGGCACTTGAGAGTATTTGATGGTGGATTTGCAAATAATGGCTTGGTTCTTCACCAGCCTTCGTGATGTCATCAAAATAATAGCGATGCTGATCTATGATTTCAAGGACAAAGGAAGGACGCTGTGGCATTTATGGAGTTTCGTTTCCAAAGGCACCAGTCTGGTAAGAATGATGCGTTTGATAAGAAAGATGTTTTTTTTTAATTTTTTTTTGTTTGATTTTGTTAGAAATTGAGTGATGAATGGTTGGATTTGTAGATTTGAGTAGTTAATTTTGTATTGAGTGTATCAGGATTTTTTAGCAAGCTGAATTTATTTATGCATTCAGAAATACAATTTAAACAATAGAAAATAGCCATTTTATCCAAATTTACTTAGCCAGATTCCAACCAAAAAGCCCAAAAGATAGATTTCATTGCATTAGTCTAAACGTTCTACCTTTTCGATGTTTTCTAGTAACTTTTTTTTTTTTGTTAGATTTTACCTTAAATTTGATGATGAATAATTAGATCTACCAATTTGAATAGCTAGTTTTGTATAATTCAAGTGTGTAAAAACGAAGAATCTG
>JASDQU011440065.1:0-12099 GCA_032191745.1 Picea mariana | reverse complement strand
AAAAAAAAAAAAAAAAAGATATTTCATTTACCCTCGCTTCATCTCTTAGTGCGCCATTTGCTACTCTCTCAGACGCATTCGAATGCATAATCCTTGTGGCGGGGGTTCTACCAGAAGGAATTGTCAAGGAGACTGCCCCCTTTTGCTCGGGTTCAACAGGAAGCGGTCGCCAACGCTGCATACTACCACGAGCAAACCACTACAGAGGAGCGTCGAATAATGGACAATCTGGATGAAAAAGCCCGACAGGAACGATCTAGAACCCCTCGATGCAGAAGTCGAAGCAGAGATTATGCCCTGTATCCCGGATCTTCAAGGACGAGAGACACAAAATACCTTCGAACAATGGATCTCTACTGGCAGATGAAGACGCTGTTAATCAAGGCCATCACTGCTCAAACTGTTGTCTAGAATGACATGGCTCATCAGAATTCATCCATCCAGCTGCAAAACTAATTGCAGGACAAGAAACTCACAATCATTGCGACAAAAATGGGAATCACCTCCAGCGATTTAGCCAGGTTCCTCACAATGAAAATCCTTACTCCCCTATCTTTTGGTTTCTCTCTCATTTTGAAAGCCGTCACTGCTACTATGTATCACAGATCTACCACCAGACAACTGATAAGGAAAACATATTTTTGATTTTTATGTAAATACTTCAAAAGTTCTTTTTCTTTAAAAATATATCCTGGACTCCTCACCCAATGAAGCACATGTTCAATAGCTGGGCTGGTTTTCCAAGCGCAGACCAACTGCATAACAAATGTAATTTTGCCTATATATTTTAATACAATCAAGCGCAGCTCAACTGCATAACAAATGTAATTTTGCATATATGTATTTTAATACAATTAGATAGCTTAAAAAAATGTTTGATATGATTTGTTAATTATATGTTTTATTTAAAATTGGAAAAAAATATTATAATTCAATTGTCATTTAGTATCAATTGAGTTGAGTAATAAATGTAATTTTGTCTATATATTTTAATACAATTAGATAGCTTAAAAAAATGTTTGATATGATTTAGGTCTCACCTTCCACAGAGTGAACCTCCCATTGATCAAAGCATGCTCTTACTTTGGATGCTTCTTCTAATTCACGTTGATGAATATTCTCTAATGCTTCATTTACGTTATCTCCACCCATCTTCTTTCCCTCCCCAACTATAGTTTTTCCGCACCAGAATAATAATAATATGTCACTGTAGGTTTAGTTTGCATCACTTACAAGAGGATATAGGAAGAAAATCTCTTGCATAGAAGACTAATAAAATATTCGTTTTTCTGGTCTCCTAATCCTATTCTAGATTGATACAAAAATTAAATTATATACATTGAGTCTTAAAAATAATCGATTACAATAAAATAAAAATTATTACGATATAGCACTTAAAATTGTGGAAGAATAGTTGGTTAGCATTTTATATTGATAAAATTCAAAACAAAACCGGAAGGAAAGGTTGTCCTCTTCCCATAAATCATTAAGAAATCTGTTCCAAATCTATTAAATTTCACAGAATAATAAATAAAACTAGAACATAGGGCTTCTTGTCTTTTTGAATCTCTATCTGCTATATTTAGTATGTGGCTGCTAGGTTTTAAAAACTGATTTTCGGTCTTGGTCTTTCGATTTGTTTTTGTAAAATATCAACTGTAAGCGTTGTGTTTGGGATGCTCAACCCTGCTGTGAAGACTTTCTATAACATATATGCTACTCTCTGAAATAGTATATATGTGTCTATGTATTAGAATGCATCATAATTACAGACTGAAGCCAAAGGTGTTTGCCAACTATGCATGTTGTCTTTAATTAAAGGGGAGAAAAACTGTTGGGATTGGCGATTTGGGTTACCAAAATCATTGTATTTGCAAGGTTTCTGCTCGGAGTGTTTATTTAAAACAGGGGGAATCTGATGTGGGCAGAAAACACAAACAAGTGATTCTGCTGCTACAAATCACTTGCAGAGTACAAAGTGCCAAATTGGAAGCAATTAAGAATTCAGGAAGACGATTCGCTTTGACAACAATAACTCAATTTTATTTGTATTTTCTGAATCCAAATTACTGAAACAAAAATATTGAGTCATTTCAATTCTTCATAGCAATGCATCCCAATGTTGTGTTAATATTTTAACTCCAGACTCATAACACTTAATCTCACACACAAGATAACATCCAATGTCTCACACATCACATGGGTGAAAATGAAAACTAATCTGAGTGCTTGGATTTTAAGAGCAACCATTACTCCAGGTTTTTTATGGATATGTCAACCTTCTCCAACAAATAAATTATGTCAACCTTCTCCAATTGCGATCCTTTCGTTAAATTCCGACATAATTTTGCATGCATGTTGAAAGATAATTATAACGCCTTCCTACCACACGTCTTTACGTCTCTTTCAGTGTATGGATCCTCACCAAATCACTACTACGTGGTATGGCATGCAATATTAGTGTGTTTTAAATATTTTATTTTAAAATCTTGCCGTAGCGACACCAGCAAGAATCTCTTGTGGGTGAACTCCTGCCAGAATTGCAGCTTTTTCAATCCTAATAAGAAAAGCCTTACATTTAATAATCCAAAAACACTATCCAGTGAGTAATGAGGTTTTTAAAAATGAAATTCTTTTTTTCTCTCATTCAATCTGTATACCTATGAATGAATATGAAGCTTTTTACCTGGTATAAGTATATGAAACATAATATCATACATTATATTTTATGATTATATTATAAATTATATATATATTTATTTTATATTAAAAAATGGACACTTTAGCTTATACAATATATAAAATCTAACTATAAACATTTTATGGATTTTTTTTTTTAAATTATAAAATATAATATATACAGGTATAAAAATTTAGAAATTAAAATATTTTAAAAAATTGAAAAATGAAACGATTTCACACATATATATAACATAGAATTTCCAATGGATCTCTAATTATTGTTTTGTTTTGATTTGCAATCAAATTATCAGTACTTTTTTATTTCCAACTATTACTCAAGTCACCTGTTGTAAATGCGTACGTAGAGGAAATGATGCCCAAACCTGAGAGTGGAATACGGTCATTGAATATGATGACGTTGTGGAGTCCCTTGGGCTTCGTAAGTCTTCTCTCTAGCGACAGAGATTCCCTGAACAATTCATTCTTATTTAGATAATAGAGCATAAAGTCTTTTCAACTTCTCATAATTGGACTTGAATCTAGAAATAGGAAAAAAACAAAAAAAACAAACCATTTTATTTATCCACATTTTAATTATTTAAAATATATTATTTATTTATTTATTTTTATTTTACAATATTTAATTTGAAAATATTCATTTTAAATTTAGAGATGTAAAAACCATTTTATCTATTTATATTCTAATTACATCGAAAAGGTGTACACCTATTGACAATGAGTACAATTACTCACCTTTTAATCTAAAATTCTAATCCGATGGTTAACAATTGAAGATGCTGACATATTCTTAGTCAATGAATATCAATGAATGTGATTTCCTCTTCATAACTTCCTTGTATTTTTGAATGCATTGGTTAACTTGTTTACTTTTTAACATTTACCTAATCATATTAAGAAATTACTATAACACTACATGATTGCCACATTTAAATGATTAAACTTTGGATTTAGCACGGTGGCTTTGCTGACTATACTAATCAATATATACAAATAAATAATTATACAACTTCAATATCCAATTTGAACCAATCGAATTCCATTTGCAAAAATAAAAATTTTCTATTTCCACATTACAATTACAAAATAAAACATTGCAGAATTCACACCAAAAAAAATAAATCAAAGGTCTAATGCTAGCTATTTATCCTCCTATTTATTCTATTTCTCTTTATTTAGCCATATGCCCCCTAGAATAATGGTAAAATAGTACACTACTTGCTATTAAACACATGCCCCTGCCTCTTTCGCCATGGCTTTCCACGCCCACAATTCTGATCTCTGATATGATAAAATCCCTAACATTCGTTTAAACGCATTGAGTACATATTCATAAAATCCTACCAGTGAAAACAAAAAAAGTCAAATGCTAGCTATTTATCTTATTTATTCTACTTCTCTTTCTTTAGCCATTTGCCCTGTAAATGATAGAATAACACAATACCTGTGGGACATTGTTAAATCCATGCCCCTGCCTCTTCCGCCACGGCTTGTCTCAGGTACAGTTTCAATGTCTAGTTTGGTAGACTCCCTAACAGTACTTGGACGACGCCATGAATGTCAATTCCCGACCTCTTTCACCAGTTTCCTGGTCCCCAATTCTCATCTCTTGTCTGTTTTTTCCAATAGAAAACTCACTCAAAATTATATTAGATTATAATTTTTTTTAGATCTTCAAGGCTCCTTGATCAATAACTAATCACTACTGATCCACATCGAAACTACTTTGGCACAATAGACTGTCCACAAAAACCATTTACAAAAAACATTGACCAAAAAGAAACATTTACAATAACACTGAGCATAGGTAATTCTAATACAATGAATTTCATCTCCTCAAAATATAAAAAATAATTTCTGACTCCATGCTAATACTTTAATTAGACTCAATACTAAGGAGGATTTAAAACATTTTTATATGAATTGGAGGACCCGTTGTCCCTCCTTCCCATGGGAAATATGATAATCTTCCTTTCGACTCCAAGAGAGCATGCTTTGATAATCGATCTGCCTCCTTTTTGAATTCCCTATAGATGTGATGAAAGCAGATGCCTTGAAATGATGTAGACAGTTTCAATGTTCTGTATTTCCATCCTTCAATGTCAATGGCCTAAAGTTTTCCTTTATGGTTTAGCCAATCAATAACCACCTTGGAGTCCCCCAAAATCTGTATTTTTTTAATATTCAAGTGTTTTGCTAATGTGAGAGTGGCCCAGGCTCCCATAAGCTCATCTTTGGTGTTTGTACCTTCCCCGCAGTTGAAGTACCATCTGTATACCATTGACTCTGGGAATTTTATGACGCCCCCAAATCCACAATTCAAACCACCTGCTAAAGATGCCCCATCAAAACAAGCAATAGT
This sequence comes from Picea mariana, assembly GCA_032191745.1. Classification (NCBI taxonomy): domain Eukaryota; kingdom Viridiplantae; phylum Streptophyta; class Pinopsida; order Pinales; family Pinaceae; genus Picea; species Picea mariana. Next base: position 7,037 of record JASDQU011440065.1, on the reverse strand, counting down.
AAAACCATCAATTTGTGTGATCGGCCTTTGTCTTATGTTCAAAATTTTTTGTGATGGAGGAAGCTTGATGAGTGAGCCAAGTGTCTTGTATACTACTGCCCATGCCGAAGGAGCTTTCTCATCAAAGATCACTTTGTTCCTTTCAAGAAATATGTACCAACATGTAATTGCAACCAACCTTTTTGATATAGACTTGTTCTTTGTCTAGGAGTCTAAGCAATCTATAAGTGAAGATCCAACCCAAGAATTTTTGATTTGTAGAAAATGAGAAATTCTGGCCCAAATTGTTTTTGTAAAGGTGCAATGTATGAAAAGGTGGTTGTTGTCTTCAGATTTTTACTTATAGAGAAATAAAATACTCGGGCCCTCCCATCCTTTTTTTGTAATACATCCCAGGATAGGATCGTGTTCTCTGCAACCAACCATAGAAATAATTTTATCTTTAGTTGTATTTTCCATTTCCATAAGTTAACCCTCCATCCACGCCATATCGGGAAATTCTGTGTAGATATAAGGGCAACATAAATGTTTCTAACTGAGATGTTTCCAGATGAATCGCCTCCGATCCATAGTAGTGTATCATCGATGTCGTGGAGCGAGATTCCGACTCCTTTAAGCTCTATAATATAGCTATCCCAAACTGTAGCAAGATTCTTGGATAATTCCAAGTCCTCGCAGCTCATCCAAATATCTGAGAAAGTGATTGGATCCTGAGAAACAATGGCTTGAGCTAGAACAATTATCCTTTTTTGATTTAAAATTGTAATGATCTCTTCTGGGAGGAAGGATTTGTCACTGATGCCAATGATCTGATCTCTTCCAATGGAAATGAGATGTCTGGATCCTGGTCGCCAGCTGAGCCAATGGGTGATAACATGTACAGAACGGGTAAGACAAGCCCAGATTCTAGATGCAGAACAAAGTTTGTGTGAAGCCAACCTAAACCAGTTGATAACCGTTGTGTTTGGTAAGTATTTGTCCATTAAAACCTTATGCCAGATACCGTCCTGCGACAAGACCCTCCATAGATTATTTACAGTCAAACCCGTATTGAAGTGAGCAAGGTTTCAGAACCCCCAACCTCCATTCTTCTTTGGTCTAGATAATGTCTCCCACCTGCAAAGATGATACTGCTGAACATATTTATGACCATTCCATAGAAAGTGAAACATCAATTTTCTAATCTTGTTTAATACTGAGCGTGGGATAGCTTCCATAGACATCCAATAAACAGGCTGGCCTTCCAGCACTATTTTAACAAGAATGTATCTACCGCCCATAGAGAGCCACCTATTACACAATAACCTGATTTTCTTGGTTAATTTTTCCACTAGCCAATCCCAATCATCTTCCCTATGTGCCCCTATCTTATGAAAGTAACCCAGGTATATGAAACCGATCGAGAGCTCACTAAAAGTATATGGTAGGACTGTCTTAAAAGGGGCCAATTCTACCTTCGTGAGACCTTCAAAATGAACAATTGTCTTTGTTTGATTAACTGATAGTCTAGAGGCTTTACATAATAACCTGATAATTTTGTCGATTTCCTTCCATTCATGTAAACTTTCCCTTGTCATAATGAGTACATCGTCCACAAACAATAGATGAATATTTTTTATCAATCTAGAAACTTTTATACCTGTAAGATTGCCTTCACCAATGCTAGTTTTCAGTAATAAACCGAGGCCTTCCATCACCAAGATAAAAATAAATGGTGATAATGGACATCCTTGACGTAAACCCTTGTTGCTTCTGAAAAAATTTGTGGCCTCACCATTAAGTAATATTGCAAAGGAAGAGGATGTAACACAAGACATGATCCAATTTGTCATATGGATCCCAAAACCCACCTTTAGAAGGATCAATCTTAAATGATCCCAGTCAATATAGTCATATGCTTAAGTCCAGCTTTAATACAAGCGATTTTAATTTTTTTTTTTTATGCTGTGGAGGCTCTCATGAGCTGTGCCAATAGCATCTTGAATCTGCCTTCCTTTAAAAAAACCCAACTATTCATCAGAGAGTGATCTGGAAAGAAATGGTTTAATCCGGTTGGCAATGATTTTTGATATCACTTTGTAACACAGATTGCACAATGATATGGGGCGAAAATCGTCAAAAGCAGCCAGTTTATTGGCCTTCAAAATCAAGGCCAGGAAGGTTGAATTTAATCTTTCCACGATAGAGCCTAACCTTCTTGACTCCTCCACCATCTCGAGGAGATCCTCCCCTACTAAATCAAAGAAGAAAGTAAAAAATTCAACCGTCCAACCGTCCGACCTTGGACTCTTATCATTTTTAAAGTGAAATAAAACAGATTTTAACTCCTCCATTGAAACAAGATTGTACAACGAGCATGACTCATCATCATTTAACATCTGGGAAAAGAGCTCATTTATCTTGATTTGTTCAGTAGTATTTGGTATGAGAGGGGCCTTGTAGAAATTTTTGAATTATAGTACCGTTGCTTCCTTTAAGGCTTCTTTTTCGGATATCTTAACTCCATTTCCATCGATGATCTCCCAGACATGTTTCCAGACCCTATTGTGGCTTGAAAAATTGTGAAAATACTTAGTATTATTGTCCTTGCTTGCCATCCATATAGCCCTGCTGCGCAGTCTCCATTGTTTTTCAATCCCTCTTAATATATTATTCCTTTCTTATTCCATTTGTCGGAGGGACAATTCTGCTTCATGATTTGTAGGATCACCAACCAATAGTATTATCGAAACCTTAATATTTGATTCGAGAGTCAACAACTTTTCTTTGCTTCTGGCCATATTCTCTTTATACCAAAGTTTTGTTTGATATTTTAGCACTTTTAATTTCTAAACTATCCTATTTTGTTTGCCACCTTCAGAAAGGAAAACGAGGTCTTTCCAGATTTTATAGACTTAATCCACAAATTCTTGATCATTTGGCCAATGAGCATTAAGTTTGAAAGGATAGGCCTTATAAAAGGGAGGTAGTTCCAGCTATCATAAAATTGGCGCACGATCATAGAATAAATGAAACTCTACCCATGACCTATAAAAGCCAACAACTGATAATAAACCTTCAGAAAGAAGAACTTTGTCTAATCTCCTTGCAATCGCCTCTTGACCAGTATGCCTGTTCCTTCAGGTAGGAACCAATTTAGCTGGATTGATGTCTATCAATGTTTTGGATGTAAATAACTCTATGTAATAATCATCTGTAGTTCCAGGCCCTGAAGTTCTTCCCCAGACCTCATCCGAAGAAAAAATAATATTCAGGTCCCCAACAATGATCAAATTTTTAATAGACAAAATACCACTGTCTTCCACTGACTTCCAGAAGAGTTTCTTATCCGTGCACGGGCCATAAATATTAAGCAATGCTATCTCCCGGTTGTTTAAATTACACCTTCCTGTTAACATAATACCACCAACAGTAAGATATGGAACCAACTCATATAAATTAGGATCCCAAGAGAACAATCCCTCCGATGTACCCACATAATTTACTGCACTGGAAACCTAGGAGGGGCGCAATAGGTGCATGAAATCTCTTGCTTTCTGAGCATTTACCAAAGTTTCATGAAGAAAAAAAATTTCAGGACAAGAATGATCCAAGAGACGCCGAACTGAGGCCGCTTTGAGGGTGCCTCCTATCCCTCTTAAATTTAAAAGGATAGTAATAACATCACTTAGCCCTCGCCATGGCTTTCATCGCTCTAAGAGCCCCACTATCAGTGGAGGAAGGAACAAAATCATTGTCTATGGAGTTTTTTGTGCCAAATTTTTCCAGGTACTTCGTGTCTTAATTGGAGAGAGTTCTATGCCTAGGCCCCTAGACCAGGCGAATTCTTTCCCAAACCTCTTGGGTTGAACCTTAGAAGTAGTTGCCTTTGATTTTGCAGGTGATAGAAGGTAAACCAGGAGAACCATACAAAAGTTGCCCGGAATCCGGGGAAGGGGAAGTAACCACATCATGTGGCATCGCCGAAGTCACCACAGCTGGAGTATTTTTGTCAATTCCCCCATCGAAAAGCCCCTTATCTAATGAGGTAGATAAAGGAAGCCAACGTGAATTTTCCAAAGAGTCCCTTTCCCAGAGAGATAAAGACGAGAATAAAGTAGGACACAAATATTTTAATTTACCTGTAAGAGAAGTTGCCATTTCCGCCTGACTTCCTGGCTCGGTTCCATAGTGAAGTGGGTCACAGCCGAAGGAGTCCACTTCATTAACATAGTCGGGGGGATCTTCTTGTAAAAGAGTGTCTTCTGACTTCTCTTCTGTCACTTTACTAGTGAAGTCACAATGTAGATGGCCAGTGCAACGACACCAACTGCACTGGAAGGGAATTCCCAGGTAGTCCAACCGCTAAGTGATATGACTTCCACACCATTCAATATCAAGAACCTTCGGTAACCCTCCATGGATATCAACTTCCACTAAAATCCTCCCCACTTTCCTAGCAGAGTTTTCCAATGTTGGATAATCCAGGGTGATAAACCTCCTCAAAGCATCTCCAATCGACCTCAGAGCTCCTTCATTCCACAGATGCATAAGAAAACCCGACAATAGAACCCACATATGATGGAACTGAAAATGTTCTGTCATCGGGTCAAAATCCACTCGCCACCGTTTCATCATAAGGCTGCTTCCCCCAAGAATCCATAATTTGTTCAACAATAATGAAGCATCTTCCGGGGTTTCACATATAAAACCCATCCAACCCTTCGTAAGGAAGAGAATCTTGGGTGCATAACCGAGTAAGGGAACCCAGTTTTTAACAATCCAGTCCGGGACAGGACCATTAGCCAGATATGAATATGATAATATACCTACCAAGCCACAGAGGGCCAGCCTGCAAGTCTCTTCGAGGCCCACGTCCGACCCCGACACCATCCTCCTAACCCTCTTGTTCTCTTTCCACACCCACCTCCGGACACTAGTCAGGTTAGTAGGTTTTTGGGTTTTCCAAGGTCTATCCGACGAACCACCACCCTTTACACCCAACTTTGGAGCATTTACATTCTTTGTCCCTCTCGTTGGAAGTTTTGCGCCTGCAACTACAGGGGAAATAGAGCAGAGTTTTGGAGTGGAAACCGTCACAGCTTGGTTCGAAGTAAAGCCAAGAGTAGTGGTCAGAAACAAAGAGTTAATGCCTGGAACATGAGTCAATTTAAGTGATGTGTGGGTTAATGAGCCTGGTACCGCACCCAATGAATCAACCTTGGTGAAAAGACCTCCCTGATGCCACTCAACCTCGTCTTCTACACTCATTAGTGCCATGACGTCTTCGGTTATGTCAGCACCGGCTATGGGTTCCATAATACCAACACATGTTTAACATTAAGAAAAAGTTTAACATTGTTCATTTACCCATAACGAGGATTAAATGCTGGTAGTTGGGCCAATTATACCAATGAACACTGTATTAAACAAGAACTAACTCCACAAAACTTAATAAATTAAACAAGGCTCCAACTGTAAGTGAAACAAACAATATCCACCTGAATAACATGGGACTGTTAAAAACATAGTTCAGTGACCCAAATGAGAAATAAAATTACAACTGGGCCCCATGTCCAATGAACTCTGCACTTAAACAATACCACCGCCAGTCACACTAAAAACAAGGAGGGAAACTTGTGTTAGAGGAAAGTCGATAGTTGGTTCTACGCCGCTTAAAATGGACTCTACACTAAACTAGAATCCTCTAAAAAACAATAGTGCTTTCAATAGTAAAAACCTCTACACCTATACTCCGCCTAGGAAGGCTAGTCCAACCTCCTGGTCGCTGATCACCTACCATTGATGGAGCTCAAAATTCCCGCCTAGTTGCAGAGTTCAAAACTCATCTAAATTTTAGAAAGAACAAACTCACATCTCTTGTTTGTTAAATACCTTGACATTATGTCTTTCACATTATTCAAGGTACAATGGTAATAAATCCTCCTCACAAGCCCTCATTCTTTAATACTTTAATATAAAGATAGTGTATACTACAATACCTGGATTATAATTATCTTAACCTCTTTCTTTAATACTTTAATATAACTAGCATACCCCTAGGGAAAGGAAACACCGAAGTGAATAGGGGTGGTAACATTGTTTAAAAACCATGAAATTTTATTTTTGGGAGGGCTTAAAGTGATGTAGCTACATGTAGTCAATGTTCAATGTTTTGGATGAGCTATTTAGATTTCCATTCTTCATTCTTTTGTTGTTGTAGGTCCAAATGTGTTGATGCACCTATTTTCAAACAAAGGTTATATAGGCTAATCACATTGATTCCTTTAAATAAAAAATCTAAATTAATATGACTAATCTTCCAGATCGTATTTGATAAATCAGAGATTAAAATAAATTCAAACTAATATGATTAGTATAACACACACCCCAACATATTAAAAAAACCTTTTACATATTGATTTGAATCATAAAGCCAAAATTGATGTTGTAAGTGAAGTAGTGATACACGGAAAATACATAATTACATTTTATTTTATTATTTGACATTTAAACCATATCTTGGAACCAGTTAAACCAATTGATATTGTGCATGGATACCTTTTAACCTTTCACTTGTTTCAAAAATATTAATGCAAATTTACCATGGCAATGAATTAAAAAAATTCCATAATTTTTTTTCACAAATATGACTAATGAGAATAAAGAATTCACCTTGATGAGGCCAAGTGCTGAGATGTTGGTAGAATGAATTACCATGGTCATTCCGAAATTATTATTCAAATCTAAATGAATAAATAAATTAATAATCAAAGAGAAACAATATCTATGAACAATTGAGACCCACATTAACTCTTATGTCCATTGCTCACAACATCTACACTTGGGCACCTTCTAGCTCTACAATGGATCAACGCTCCTCTCTCCCAACAAACAAGGTATTCACTAGAGTGTAAAGCCGTCCAGCCTCGTTCCATTCTTGATGTGGTATGCCCCCATAAAAATGGTAAAAGTTGAGTTTCCACGTCAAATTTTCTAACTTTAATATTATTGTTATAGGAAATCAAATGATTTTAATTTTAATAATATTATGTTAG
>JASDQU011440064.1:1445-14799 GCA_032191745.1 Picea mariana | reverse complement strand
GATAGATAAACCAGCTGTATACCCCAATTTTGATATTGTCAGGGAACTAAAAAATCTATGTGTTAAAATCTCACTCCTACAGGCTTTACAAGATATTCCTATTTATGCAAAAACAATTAAATAAATATGTGGGGAAAAAACTGGAAGGAAAACTAAGAATCCCTCAATTGTTCATGTGGTAGGAACCTTATCTAATCTTATTCAATGAAAACATGAGCCAGTCAAATACACAAACCCATGAAATCTTGTGGTAACAGTTCATATACAGGGTTTCTCTTTCCCAAATACACTAGTGGATTTGGGAGCATCCATCAATATTCTGACCACCGAGACCTGTAATGTCTTGGGTATCACCTCCTATGAACCAACTTCAACTTTGTTAGAATTGGTTGATAGATCGGTGGTTATACCGGAAGGCACATTACAAGACATAGTAGTCTCAGTTGACTCTTGGGAATACCCAGGTGATTTCCTAGTTATTAACCCAAGAAGTAGACTAGATGGACACATGTTAATATTCGTGCGACCGTGGCTAGCAATAGCAGATGCATACATAGGATGTCGCACAGGCAACATGACAATTTCTAGAGGAAGTGCTATAAAGAAACTTGTCTTGTATCCTCCAGCTAAACCAAGTTTGTTTGTCATACACTAGTAGTTGCAACCACCTAGATATCTGGAAGAAAACATATGCCCTCCTCTCACACTAGAAGAAGATATTGGGCTCAAAAACCAATTATAATATGATGTGATCAACAGCTTCATTAACAGCCCAACGGTTATAGGTAACCCAACATGTCAAATGCTAAAAGTCATTTTAGATAATGAAGCACAGGGAGATCCTTTGAAAGAATTGATTGATCAACACATTCCCACTATTGTTGTCCATAACAGCTTTGCAGTTGAAATCGGACCAAGAAGATTTTTTAATATTAACGACAATCTGAATGACCAACAACAACAAAAATTAATCCAGATCCTTTTTAAACACCAATAGGATTTTGCTTGGGAATATTCTGACATGAAGGCCATTGATCCCCAACTATGTACGCATCATATATATATATCGAAAAAGATACCCAACCCATCTTACATCCCCAACGAATATTAAACCCTCATCTCAGGGACATTTTCAAAGAAGAACTACAGAAACTGTTGGATGTAGATTTCATATATCCTATTTCAGGCAGCTAGTGGGTCTCCCCACTGGTAATCATCCCTAAAAATAATGGTAAGTGGAGAATCTTTGTAGACTATAGAGAACTCAATAAAGCTACCCAGAAGGACCATTTCCCCCTACCTTTTATAGATCAGGTCCTTGATACTTTAGCAGGAAAGAAATTTTTCAGTTTCCTAGATGGCTTTAGCGGTTATAATCAGATTCAGATGGCTCCGAAAGACCAGAATAAAACTACATTTACATGTCCTTGGGGTAGCTTCGCATATCGAGTATTTCCCTTTGGGTTATGTAATGCTCTAGCTACATTCTAGAGAGCTATTTTGAGCATATTTTCTTATTTAATTAATGAAGGACTCGAATTTTACATTCACGATTTTACCCCTTATGGCACTAACTTTGATCAGGCTTTAAGAAATATAGAGAAGGTACTGGAACAACGCATTGCTATTAGGCTATTTTTTAGTCATGAGAAATGTCATATGATGATGAGTGAAGGTGTGGTACTAGGACACTATGTTTATGCAGATGGAATCAAGGTAGACCCAGCAAAGATAGAGGTAATCCTTAAATTTCCTACACCTCATACATAGACTGAGGTACATAGTTTACTTGGATGTGCAGGATATCATTGCATATTCATAGAAAAAATTTCAAGAATAGTTGCACCTTTACATGCTTTAAATGGTAATGTGCAATTTCAGTGGTATGATAAGTGTGATGTTTCATTTGCAGAGCTTAAAAGGTTAATTTCAATAGCACTAGTGCTGACAGGACCAGACTGAAAGTTACCATTTCACATCTCTTCAGACACATCATATGTCGCTATAGGCGTTGTCCTTGGACACGAAGAAGACAAGAAGCCTTACGTTATTTACTTTATTAGAAAAAATCTTACCCCTGCCGAATTAAATTACACAGTAACAGAAAAAGAATTTTTAGTTGTTATACATGCTATTAATAAATTTCGACATTACATAACAAGATATCAAGTGTTTATGTATACTGATCACTTTGCCATTATATATTTAGCCAACAAACCAATTACTAATGGATGGGTTACTCGATGGTTATTGTTGTTGCAAGAATTCAACATTACCATTCAGGATCGATTAGGAAGAGAAAATATGATTGCAGACTTTTTGTCTTGTATTCCCAAGATAGATAACTCTTTGACAATCAAAGATAAATTTCCAAATGAACATTTTTTCGTTGTAACTATTAAGACGCCTTGGTACGCTAATGTGGTGAATTATCTGGTAGTTGGGAAATTTCCAGCACACCTTTCATCTAGAGAAAGGAAATTGATTGTTCATTGTAGTGCACGGTTCACCTAGATTGGTGGATATCTTTTCCACACAAGGTTTGATCTTCAGATCCAAATATGTATCAGAGAGGATGAAATTCATGATGTCTCTAAGGTGTGTCACGATGAGCCCTATGGCGGATACTTTGCAGACCACAGGACTGGGCATAAGGTTTTACAGATGGGTTATTATTGTCCCTCGATATTTAAATATGCAAAGAAGTATGCCGAGGCATGTGATAGCTATCAGAGGATGAGTCGACCATGCCAAGCTGATGAAATTCCCCTGCAATCACAAGTGTTGGCGGAACCTTTCGAGAGATGGGCACTAGATTTTTTTTAGCCCCTTTAACCCAAAATCAAACCAAAAAGCTTATATACTAGTTGCAACAGACTATATGACCAAGTGGGTAGAAGCAGTATCCTTGCCAAACACAACTGAGGAAGTATTCATTAAATTTATTTTTGAACTATTTGTATGCTATGGATTACCCAGGGAAGATGTAACATCCTCGGACACCCATGGTCGGGCCACGCTACACGAGGGAACACTTTTGTTCTCTCACTGCGAAACATATTGTGACATACCCAGCACCCAACTGAACTACGCTACATAACTTTATCTAACTGCATGCATTTAAAACATACACACACAACATTCTTGCGGAAGATTCATATATAAAATGTAAGAGACAAATACATTACATATTGGCATGAATTCACACGATAATAACAGTAAACATAGACATGCATCATATACAGAAAATACCCAAAAAATTCCAGACGATTATAACCACACATATGATAAACCCATAAAATAAGCATGTAAATAACAATGCAGCATGTAAATTTATCACACAATTGGTACTTATCTTGGTTAGATGTCACGAACTGCGTGCAGACCATCCAAAAACCTCCCAGCCTTAGACTACACTATTCATCACTCTCAACAGTGAGTCACCCCCGAGTTGAGACTAAACTCTGCCCGGGTAAAGGAATTCCTAACCAGGCTATAGGCTCATAGACAATAGGAAATACTTTGTCTCAGGTGCTCACTCAACTGACAGCCTATAGTCCCTCATGCCCCACATGCCTGTCCCACCCCAGGAAGTGTGTCCCTTCTCTTCTCAACAGTCCTTCGACTACCCCACTTCCTTTTCGGGCCTTCAGCAATAGGTCAGACAGGAAGTCTTCGAGCCCTATATTTGTAGTTTAGTACCCTCAGGAAATCAATTCCCAACAATTCTCTCACCCAGAGAATTTCTCACGGGACTAACAATGCGCCTCTCTAATATCCCACGGGCCTGACAACCCACTTCTTCAGTCCAACTCCCAAGCTAACCAGCTACACAAACAGATATATGGCTATGGATATATTTTTGGTACAGTGAAATGAATGTTTGAAGGATAATTGACTGCATGAGTGAAAAATGGTCATGGAGTCATGGTTGAATGCTCGAAGGAATCATGGGAGAGATGATGGTCTGAATGATGGGGGAAGTGTGTAAATGATATGAGTCCGAACAATATGTATGCATGCTTCCAACTTGACACTTGTCATTGTTGGGAGCTACTTTGGCCCACTTGTCCGCAACTTTGGAACGTAGGATAAAATAATTATCCATACTTTATGTTTTAAGAAATATTAATATAATATTCCTTTTTGGCTTAAGCTCTCTAGCTTATCCCCTTTCCCTTAACTTTTGGCCCTCCCTTTCCCTTAACTTTTGGCCCTCCCTTTCCCTAACTGGTGGAGTCTAGTCCCCCATCTCTTTTATCATGGTCGGTCTGTGCACAATGATGTATTTTATATTAATCATGAGACATATACAAAATAGGTGCACTGGCCTTTAACATCTAGGTGCTCCGGCCTAATTCCAAAACATAAGCATCCCAACTTATGATAACTGGCTCACCAGCCTATAACACATATCATATACACAAGGCTCGTTGACCTCCATATTGCACCTACTTTAGTTCTTGTGAGCGGTATCCTGGAATGTGCAAACTACATCATTTTACTACGCAGTACATGTGCACATATTGCTATGAAATGTGCATACAAAATGATGTCAAAACAACTCACCAGCCTAAGTACACTTACATTACATTTACAATTGGGTTCGGAAGAGGGATATTACAATCCTCTCCCCTTCTTTATGCATTGTCCTAAGTGCATCATGTACCCTTATACAACAAAATTTTCAAATATCCTAAAAAAGATGCGGGTGTTCTGCCCACATTGCATCCTCATGCTCCCAAGTAGTGTCCTCAGGACCGTACCAGGTCCATTGGACCTTTACAATCCCTATGGCTTGATTCTGGAGTTGCTTGATTTTCCGGTCCAGAATGTGCACAGGATGCACTCGGAAAGCACCTTCTTGCTCCACCTGAATCACATTCCAATCAATAACATGATTAGCATCAGGTATATATTTCTTTACTAATGATACATGGAATAAATTATGAATAGACATAGATGCAGGCAATGCAATCATATGAGCAACTGGACCAATCCTCTCTATGATTTCAAATGGCCCACAATAACGAGCTGCCAACTTTGAATAGTTTCCCAACTTCAGGAAACTTCTATTGGATTTTACTTTCAAAAATACATGGTCTCCCACATTAAATTCCTTGTAAGTTCTGCCTTTATCGGCATAACTTTTATGCCTGTCTTGGGCAGCCTTTAAATTTTTCTTTATTTTTATCATTTTCTCTTCCATTTCCCTGAGCAAGTTTGGTCCAACCACTGCTCTGTCTGCTGGGTTATCCCAACTTACTAGAGTGTTGCACTTTCTGCCATAAAGTGTCTCAAATGGACTCATCTTTAGGGATGCTTGGTACCCATTGTTGTAAGCAAACTCTACCAAGTGTAGGTAGTCTTCCCATTTTGATGGTTTATCCATCACATACATCCTCAACATATCTTCAATCACTTGATTCACCCTCTCTGTTTGTCCATATGATTCTCGATGATAGGCTGTGCTAAAATTCAAATTTGTTCCAAATCCATTAAATAACCCTTTCCAAAATTTTGAGGTAAATTTTGGATCTCTGTCAGACACAATTGCCTTGGGTATGCCATGTAATCTATCAATTTATTTCATATAAACATCAGCAATGTTTGTTTCCTTGTGAGTGAACTTAACTGGAATGAAATGGGCAGCTTTAGTAAGCTTGTCCATCACTACCATGATAGAATCATGTTGCTTATTTGTTCTGGGCAGTTTGGTGATGAAATCTATCGTTACAAATTCCCATTTCCACTCAGGAATGGGTAATGGTTGTAGCAATCCATCTGGGTGTCTATGCTCATCCTTCACCTTTTGACATTCCAAACATCTGGCAATAAAATCTACCACTTCTTTCTTCATGCCTAGCCAATAATATTGGCTCTTGACAGCTGCAATAGTTTTATGATATCCTGGGTGCCCAGCATAAGGTGCATTATGCATTTCTCCCAATATCAGATTTTTCAATTCATTAGAATTTGGTACATAAATTATGCCCCTGTACATAATAATTTCCTCTTTATCCAGCTTGTATTCTTCAATTTTCTGCTGCAAATTACCTTGCTATAATTTTGCCACTAATTCCTTGTATTGCAAATCTGATTTGGCAGCTTTTATAATTTTGTCTTTCAAATCTGATTGGTACATGCTAATGGTTGTAGCATGCAATTCATGTACTCTTCTACTGAGTGCATCAACCACTTTGTTCTCTTTCCCCTTGATATGCTTCATATCAAATTCATATTCGCTTAGAAATTCTAACCATCTGCTTTGCCTAGCATTTAGATTTGGCAGATCAAATAAATATTTCAGACCATTGTGGTTTGTTCTTAGCTCAAACCTTTTCCCCATGAGGTAGTGTCTCCATTTCCTCAAGGCATGCACTATGGCTGCCAACTCCAAATCATGAGTGGCATATTTTCTTTCATGCTCTGTCAACTTCCTTGATTCATAACATATAACAAACCCATTTTGAGTGAGGACTCCACCAAGTCCTTCGTTACATGCATCTGTGCATACAATGAAGTCTTCATTTGGGTCTGCAATCCTCAGTATTGGAGCACTTTTCAATAGTTGTTTCAAGTGTTGGAAACTCTTTTCACAATCCAATGTCCATTGAAACTTCACACCCATTCTTGCAAGGAAGTGATTGGGTGTGCTATCTTTGAGAATCCTTCAATAAATCTCTTGTAATAGCCTGCAAGACCCATGAATGATCTCACCTCTGTGACATTCTTTGGCACTGACCATTCTCTAATGGATTCTATCTTTTTAGGTTCTACTGCTATCCCTTCCTTTGAAATGATATGCCCCAAATAATGAATTTGTTTCTGATAAAATGAGCACTTTCTCAATTTGGCATACAACTGATGCTCCCTTAATACTTTCAACACCATCCTCAAATGATGTTCTTGCTCTTCCTCTAACTTATAATATATAAGAATGTTATCCAAAAAGACAATGACAAACGTGTCTAGATATTCTCGGAAAACACCATTAATTAAGCACATGAAAATAGCTGGTGCATTTGACAACCCAAATGGCACCACTGTGAACTCATAATGACCATACCTTGTCCTGAAGGAGGTCTTTTTGATATCTTCCTCTTTAATACTTACCTGATATCCTGATCTGATATCTATCTTTGAAAATATCTTTGCATCCTTCAATTGATCAAAGATATCATCAATCCTTGGCAGAGGATACTTGTTCTTAACAGTCACTTTATTCAATTGTCTGAAGTCAATGCACAATCTCAATGTTCCATATTTATTTTTCACAAACAAGACTAGGGAACCCTAAGGTGACACACTTGGGCATATATACCCCTTCTTCAGAAGTTCTTCAAGCTGCATTTGCAACTCCTTCAATTCTGGTGTACTCATTCTATAAGGAATCTTTGACACTGGAGCTACTCCATGCATTAGATTTATAAAGAAATCAATGTCTCTTTTGGGGGGTAGTCCTGGTACTTCCTTGAACACATCTTCAAATTCTTCCAGGACTGCATAATCTTCCAAATTTGGCACCTTATCTTTAGGTGTCTCTTCCATATGAGCTGCAAATATTTGACACCCTTTCCTGTAACACTTCTTCAGCTGCAATGCTGAAATTTCTCTAATGGTTACTACCCTAGGAATTCCCTGCACTTTCCTTAGTTTCCCTTCATCATCCAAGTAAGTAAATGCTTTGTTATGACAGTCCAGGAGAGCATGATGTTGGTCCAACCAATCCATCCCAATTAGACAGTCATAGGAACCTAAAGGAAAGATGTTCAAATCTTCCTTGGTGTTCAGTCCATTCATGTCCATGGGACATGACTTAACTATCTCATTAAATTTTCTTTTGGATCCTGTAGCCAACTGCACCAACCAATATTTACCATTATTTCTTATTGGAAATTGCAAACTTTCCACCATCTTAGGGTCTATATAACTATGACTAGCTCCTGAATCAATTAAAATAGCAATGGTTTGGTTGTTGATCATACCTTCCACTTCAATCATGTGGGACTGATACTCTGCTTTCTTGTTGTCCAAGGCTGCATAAATCCTTGGCACATTTATGCCCATGTCCTCCACTATTTCATCTTGTTGTACATTGTGAACATCTCTTCCTTTTTCACCTCTATGAGGACAATCTTTGAACCTATGATCACCTTTACAACCCCAACATTGAATAGGTGGTTGCCTTGGCCTTTGACTCCCTGTCTCAATCATTCTGGTTTCTTTAGGTGATTACTATCCCTGTGGATTATTTCTGAAGAATGGTGGCTTATCTCCCTTCTTCCTCTGATCCATCTTGAATTTCTTTTTGTCTTCCCAAGCCTTTAGGAAATTTGGCCTTGCTTTCTGCTGATCATATAAGAATTTATCTCGCCTTATGGTCTCTTCCAATATCTTAGGATCGTCATACTGTATTTTCTCACTGATGAATGATGGCAATACACTCAAATACCTTTGAATTTTGATTGTCTCATCCTTGATGAAAGAGACATACTTCAACAGTTCTAGAAACCATCTCTCATATTCATCTATGGTCATACTTCCAAGCTTGAGTTCAAAGAACTCTTTCATTTTCTTGTCATAGTATCTCTTAGTCAAGTATTTCTTCTCAAAATACTTCTTGAATTCCCTCCAAGTAACACTTTTCTCTTGAATTTGTTGCACCTGCACAAGCTGATCCCACCACATGGATGTCTTTCCCTTGAGTTGATAGATAGAAATTCTACCTTCTGCATGAGAAGAATAATTGTGCAATTGAAAATACTTTCTCATGCCCAGCAACCATGTTTTTTCATCTTCATCCTTCTTGTGATCACCATCAAATGTAGGAGGTTTGATTTTGTTCATTTATCCTCGTAGCTCATCCACCCCAGACCTCTTATGCCTTATGAAAGGGGATGGACTTGAGATGTTGCATGCTCTCTTATTGGAATTTCTTGGGGAGTGATGGTGGTATCTGCTGACACTTCTTGCTTTTCTTTTCTCATCCGAAGGCTTGTGACTTCCAGATTTGTTGGAGCCACTCTCCTTATCCAATTTCTTTTTTGTTCTGTTCAATCCCTCCAATAATTTCATGTTGAAGTCATCCTGTTGCTCCTTGGCTCTCATAAGCCTTTCATTATCAACCTTATGGCTTTGGACATCCTTCTGCAAATTTTTAATGGTCTCTGCCATATTCATGCTTGCATTCCTTTCATCTCCATGTCCATTGGAGTTTATTCCTTCAATGCCCAAATGGACATCCATCCCTCTACTCTCATCTTGTTGACTGTAATTCCTATGTGCATCTTCCATTCCTATGGGCTCTGCACTGATCTTGATCTGATATAGTTGTTGTTAATTCTCGGGGCAAAAGGCGATTTGCCGAAACCACTTTCACCAAGTCCCAATCTCACATGTTTCAATATGTCAAAACCACCACTCGTGGAATGGGTAATGGCTAGTCAGATCACCCCATTTCACTCATTTAGTACTTCACAACTATATGAAATGAAGTGAACGCCGCCATGTAACAAACTCAAAAGCTAATCATTTGAGATGGATTAGACGAGCATGGCAAACCAACGTATTTGTACCTAAGTCTGACTATGATTCATGATTGGGACTCTATAACTACCAATTCTCAAGTATGGAGGCATCATCTTATCCATAAATGGAGTAATCTCCAAATTTGCTCGACCTTCTGATCTCTGTAAAAGCATTTCAGTGTCCACGAAATTGAGGTGCATGGACAAAGTTATAACCAGTGAGACTGGTTCTTCAAGCAACATGGTAGATTTTCCTTCGAGTAAGAAGGAAAGGATAATTGCGCATATATTAGCAACTAAATTTCACACAAAACCTACCATAGACTCGAAATTGGAAGCCAGGCTGAATCTCATTATGAGGGATCTGGTCATCAATAGGGGAGCTGTTAAGAAGAAACGGAGCAAGCGACAGAAGAAAGAAGCCATATCTAAAACGGATGAAAGTGGTGGAGAGGATCAACAGATCTGGTTAGATACTTTACAGGAGGAGCTCGCTAAGATGAAATGAGTCCTCGAATAAAAGTACATTTCAGCAATTTTTGGACAGAGGTTAGCAGAGGTAAGGGGCCCCAAAGATGGTAGGCCTATTCTTGAACGGTCCTTTTTCAATAGGATAACTGTTATTTTAGATCATTCCCTTTTTGTAACTTATCTCGAGGAAGAGAAAAGGGAAAAGGAACCTGTCATCTGTGCAGGAAGGCTTTTTTGTAATTTTGGAATTAAAATGATTATATAAATGTAGAAGCAGATTTTGGACTGTTTAGTACAAGATTCTAACTGGTGGTGATATGAGTCTTGTTTTCTTTCATAGTATGTGTTTCTTGTAAGCTTATATTTCACTTCCATCTGTCTGAATCAGAGGAATATAAAACCCAGAATTCATCTCTAAGATGCTCTCGGCTTAGCAATTTAGACTATATTTATTTCTTCTCAAACCAACTCAAAATTCATTTTAAATAATGCTCCGATGCGGTTGTGTGTTTCTTTTTCCTCTAACACCATGCAATTTTTCTATTAAACTTAGACTCATCGCCTTAATTAGCCTTCCAAACGACTTCGCGCGCACAAAAATTCAACCTATACACCCATATTTATCATGCACAGTAACACCACAAGGTAAATCGTGCTTTTGCACTCCTATATCCATTATGTCTTTCTTCTCCGTCACGCCAATAACTTGCGCGCACTACTTTTGCGTTGCGCTCCAATATCCACTATGCATAGTTTTGGTTCTTGCACTGATACCCATTGCGCATAGTTTTTATGTCGCGCACTGATATTCCACATGCATTTCTCTCTATGTGTTGCACCATTCCATAGTTCAATATGCCCCACCACACACAATAATCTGCGTGCACCATTGAATACATTGTCGCGAGACAACTTATACTCATACTGTGCACGCACCAACCAAACTCCTCTGTGTTTTGCGATACTGCGCACACCACGTGCACATTACTATGTATGTGCTCATCGTGCAATGCTAAATTTAGCACGCGCATCCGCACACAATATTATTCCGTGCGGTGCCACAATTTACCGCACGCACTTGCATGCCAACATTTTCCGCACAGTGCCAAAATTTACCATGGACGCTCTGTGACTTGAAATTTGGCCACTTCAAAATTAATCTTCTGAAAATATTCACTTCAACTGAACCTTTCCAGCTCATCCAGGCTCAGTGTTGGAACTGAAGCTTTGATACCATATTGTAACATCCCCGACCACCCATGGTCGGGCCACGCTACATGAGGGAACACTTTCGTTCTCTCACTATGGAACATACTATGACATACCCAGCATCCGACTAGACTATGCCACATAACTTTTATCTAACTGCATGCATTTAAAACATACACACACAACATTCTTGCAGAAGCTTCATATATAAAACACAATAGACAAATACATTACGTATTGGCATGAATTCACACGATAATAATAGTAAACATAGACATGCAACATATACAGGAAATACCCAAAAAAATCCCGGTAGTTATAACCACACATATGATAAACCCATAAAATAAGCACATAAATAACAATGCAGCATGTAAATTTATCACACAATTGGTACTTATCTTGGTAAGAATGTCACCAACTGTGTGCAGACCATCCATGAACCTCCCAGCCTTAGACTACACTATTCATCACTCTCAACAGTGAGTCACCCCCAAGCTGGGACTAAACTCCACCCGGGTAAAGGAATTCCTAACTAGGTTATAAGCTCATAAACAACAAGAAGGACTCTGTCTCGGGTGCTCACTCAACTGACAGCCTACAGTCCCTCATTCCCCACATGCCTGTCCCACCCCAAGAACTGTACCCCTTCTCTGCTCAACAATCCTTCGGCTGCCCCACTTCCTTTCCGGGCTTCAGCAACAAGCCGGACAGGAAGTCTCTGAGCCCTGTAGTTGTAGTTTAGCACCCTCAAGAAATCAATTCCCAACAATTCTCTCACCTAGAGAATTTCTCACGGTCCTGACAACCCGCCTCTTCAATATCCCCCGAGCCTGAAAACCCACTTCTTCAGTCCAACTCCCAAGCTAACCAGCTACACAAACAGATATATGGTTATGGATATAGTTCTAGTACAGTGAAATTTATGTCTGAAGGATAACTGACGGCGTGAGTGAAAAATGGTCATGGATTCATGGCTGAATGCTTGAAGGAATCATGGGAGAGATGATGGTCTGAATGATGGGGGAAGTGTGTAAATGATCTGAGTCCCAACAATATGTATGCATGCTTCCAACTTGACACTTGTCATGTTGGGAGCTACTTTGTCCCACTTGTCCGCAACTTTGGAACTTAGGATAAAATAATTATCCATACTTTCTGTTTTAAGAAATATTAATATAATATTCTTTTTTGGCTTAAGCTCTCTAGCTTATCCCCTTTCCCTTAACTTTTGGCCCTCCCTTTCCCTAACTAGTGGAGTCTAGTCCCCCATCTCTTTTATCGTGGTCGGTCTGCGCGTAGCGATGTATTTTATATTAATCATGAGACATATACAAAATAGGCGCACTGGCCTTTAACATCTAGGCGCTCCGGCCTAATTCCAAAACATAAGCATCCCAGCTTATGATAATTGGCTCACCATCCTATAACACATATCATATACACAAGTCTCGCTGACCTCCATATTGTATGCACTTTAGTTACTGCGTGTGGTATCCTGGAATGTGCACACTACATCATTTTACTATGCAGTACATGTGTGCACTATGTTATGAAAGGTGTATTACAAAATGATGTCAAAATAGCTCACCAGCTTAAGTACACTTACATTACATTTACAATTGGATTCGGCCGAGGGATATTACAGAAGAAATCATGGAGGGAGGGTCGCAATTTACAGCACATAAAATCTCGACCACTCTATGCAATTATCACATTAAACATAGGGTTACCTCCCCATACCACTCCTAGGAAAATGGGCAAGTGGAAAGTACCAATAAAGTCTTGGAGGCAATCTTGAAAAGAACTATCTCGAAACACCGTCAAAATTGGGTAGCCAAGCTTCCAAATTCCTTATGGGCCTATCGCACAACATGGCATAACACTACTGGCTACTCTCCTTATCACCTAGTCTTTGGAAAAGAGCCAATATTTCCAATTGAATTTGAGATCAAGACTCTAAAAATGGCCCAGTGTTAATCCCTAATATTGGCTCATTACCCCTTACTTGGGGCATATTATATTAGTAATGTTATTTTATTTATGTCGGCTTTAGGCCATTAGTTGTAATTATACCTCCTAGTCTCCTATATATACCAAGGAGACATTTTCATTTTGAATCATCTTGTACTTGAACATTTAAG
>JASDQU011440062.1:4784-22619 GCA_032191745.1 Picea mariana | reverse complement strand
TCATTGGATGATCCGATATGGATTGTATCCCTCTTTTTGATATTGCAATAGGCGTCGAGGTATTCATATTCAAGCGAGAACTCTTCATTATTAAATATATTGTATATCTCATCATATAATGGACAATGTTATCTTCCATTGAAGAAATTTTTGTTTGTCGACAGAATATCATCTAGACTCTTGACAGGTGTCGGTATATTTGCTAGAGGATTTTTTCTCTTGCTAATATATGATCATGACATACTGTTTTTCTAAGCTTCTGTAGTAAGAAAGACCAAAATAAGTTTACCAGGTTATTAATATCATCTCAAATTATTCAAATTAGACTATATACATAATTGTTACTATGGGATTCCACAAATGTCTTGGGATAGGTTGATGCTACAATATACAAAACTCTGTCACACTTATAGAAGATGAATAATCCATCAATTAGGGTTTGAAATATGTTTTATGCACTTAAAATTTACTTCAAACCTTCTGCAACTATTGCTAAATGGCTAAAAATTGTATCGAGGTGGAGAAGTACATCACCATTAATACTCTCAGAAGGACCTTTTCTCCAAATTTGTGTTATTGGATGTGCGGCGTTAGAAAATTGTGGTTAGGATATTTTACATGAAAAATGTTCTCTGAAAGTGTTATCGGGAAAGATATATTAGGAAGGTTTCATAATATTGTTTCCAAGCTCACATGCCTTGTAATGGAGATTCTCTATGGAATATTTTCTTCTCATATCACGAGTCGTGCCAGTAACAAGGTATTATATGTTTGGATGTATTAGTTATGCTCATTTGGCGTGTATTTAAACGTTCATCTAGAGAAATGTTCAAAAAAGTATTATTTAATTACCTTAAAATGAACTTGTTAGGATGAACTATCAAAGAGTGGATACGCTGAGAAGTATATTTATATGGGAGATCCTCCAAAAGTGCTATTGGAAAAGATCCATCATGAAAAATATATCGGCATGGAGAATGGTGCATGGTTATTTCTTTGTCTGACGGAAGCTTCTGAAGGGAATATTTTTCATCTCGAAAATTGCACTTCCATGAAGGAATGTTATATGTGAGGAAGATTGGATGCTTGGATATAGTTAAATTGACCAATGATCAAATGGCATGCCAAATAATATAAAATATTATGTGACACACATACCAATGTGTGCCTAACTCCAACCTACTCGTATTAGTTCCTTCGGTCCAATATATTTTCAACATGAGGTTACAGGGTAAATTCATTATGAAATAATGGATCTATTTCGTATCATGGGTAGTTCATCAAAGAGGCATGCACAACACATGATCCTTTTTGATGAAGAAAAATGGATTTTGGGAAGGAAGTTTTGGGGATGGAACTGTGAGAAAACATGAAGTACAGAGAAAAGGCGCAGTAAGGCCAAAGGAAGGAGAAGAAAAAGAAGAACAAGAAGATAAATAAAATCATTAAGATCAAGAAATAAGAGAGAAGATGGGCGACAAGAAAGAACAACTACCAAAAAACCTGAGAAATCTAGTTGAGCTTGAGTTGTATCCAGCTCATATTGAGTTGTCACAGGCCAAGCATGAGTTGTATCCAACTCACAATGAAGTTTCTAAAGTCCCTGATCATAATGTATAAATATGTAAGGGGGGTCGGGAAAAGGATAGAGACACAATAATGGACATTTTTTTGTCTTGGATAGATTGAGATAATAGAAGAGAAGGAAGGACAATGTGGGTTGGAAAGACAATCTCTTGTCCATAAACCAGAAATAAAGGAGAGTTTCCTAAGGAATCCTTGGGTGTTACTCGGTCAACCCATAGGGAATTAGTCAGGGAAAAGTGTCAGTTCCTTTGATGTTCTGTCACAATATTTTTTAGAATTTGTTTCATATTTTTATTTGTGTACTCAACTAACCCATTACCCTAGGGATAATAATTAGTTGCGTATTTTATCTTGATATTATTTTCAAGTGTATACTCAATTAATTTCAATGAAGAAAAATATTTAGCATTATAACACACCAAATAGTTTGAAACACCAAACATAGTTACAATGTGGGTATCAAGGAAACATATCACCTGTTTTATGTTTACCACTTTGAGAGGAATTACTTTTGTCCAATGTGTGAAATAATCTATTATAGTTAGGATATACTTGTGAATATGGGAAGAGTTAGGATTGATCTCTCTAATCATATACCTCATTATTGGAATGTATGTTGAATTGAAATGGTTTGAAGAGGAAATCCAAGTTTCTTTTCTCTTCTAGTTATCTTTTTACATTCTTGTCACTTTCTTGCATATGTATGAGCATCTCTAAATAAGGTGGGTCAGTAACAACCTACTATAATAATATTGTGTGAAATGGTATGTCCTCCAAAATCTCCTCCATATAGACCATCATGAAGTTTAGATAGGATATTGTATTCATCATGTTTTTCTAGACATCTCAAGAAAATACCATCATAGTCCTTCCTAAATAATATCCGCTAAGCAAGGTGATATTGAGCTAACTTGAGCCTAATAGACATTTTCATTTTTGGTTCCATGTATTATGGAGGAGTGACATGAGTCAAATAATACTTCATTTCATAATACCATGGATCAGTATTGGTAGGGATATAAGAAACTTCCTTTCCAACAAGTTCTCATCTTCATAAAGTTCATCTTCATAATTTTTGTTCCCTGTTGATTGAAATGCCAACTTGTAGAGTCCTTGTTATTGAAAAATATTTGTAGGAATTATATATAATTCATATTCTTGTAAAGATATAATATAGTTGGTTCTTTTGTGTTGTGTTTGTTTTGTCACTTGGGTGAGGAAAACAAAAACACTTGCATGTTTAGATAAGCCTGCTAAACAAGACAAAAGTTTGTGAGTGGGTTAGAGAAACCAAACACACATGAAAAAAAAGAAATATAACTAAAAAAAACTAAGAAATAAATTTTAGAAATCTTGAGAAACTTAGAACCATGAAAATCAAACAATGACCAACATAATGTTACCAATGGATCAATAGATTAGTAGGCAAAACACCGTAGATAAAGGTAGGGACTTATGCGTCCTCTTTTCCTCCTTGGAGGGCTCTTGAGTTCCCTAATTGAGAGCTCTTATCTCCATACAATGGAAGAAATGAAAAATGGTGAAGAAAAACAATGCCTATTGCCTCAAGAGGTGAGTGTAATGGCCTATTGCAATGGTG
This sequence comes from Picea mariana, assembly GCA_032191745.1. Classification (NCBI taxonomy): domain Eukaryota; kingdom Viridiplantae; phylum Streptophyta; class Pinopsida; order Pinales; family Pinaceae; genus Picea; species Picea mariana. Next base: position 19,432 of record JASDQU011440062.1, on the reverse strand, counting down.
CTTGAAGGCTTCAAAGAGAAAAGAGGATTCTCAAGGAAGAATTCTTGCAACATAACAATACCTTGAAGATCATGGTTTCTTAGCACACCCATGGATTGTATTTATAGGATCCATTCATGACAAAATGCAATTGGTTCATAGTGTGAAAAAGGGGCCTTTTAGGTCACCCTCTAGCCCTTGACCATCCCCCAAGCTAGAGTTCACTCAAATATGAGTGTCAAATCATGTTGGGGTTCAGATTATAAGTGGTTGAGGGGACAGAAAGATCCATAAATGTGTGGTTCATATAAGTGTGCGAATTTTCTCGTAGACAATCACAAATTTTTATCATAGTGTGTGTTGAGGGTTGTGTTGGCCCGTACATACTGAGCACTATGCGTGCACTTCCTTTGGTGAATTTGCGCACTTTGATTTTTGACCCAATTGTATATTTTTTTGCATTTTCATGGACTTCAATGTTGTGGGTGGACTAATTGTTGCTGGCATTGATGTGTTTCTTCAACCATTTTTGTGCAATGTTGCAGATGATTTTTCAGTGATAACAAATTCCCCCTGATATTTGAGCTTAGGAGCATAGGTATAGTCAAAATACATCAATGTTTGTCTTGCTGAGAGTGCCATTGTAATGAAGAGTAAAGAGAGGGACTAGAAGAGTGATCCGCCGGAGGGAGTGGGAAAACTGTGGGACCCAAACCTTTATCTAGGGATAAAAAAGAAATATGTGTACAAATGAAGTGGGCATGCCCCATGCTCATGTTATAAAACCAGAATGTGAGGCTGTAACTAAAGATATATGTTGATTTAGATAACTACAGCGCCCTTGGGGGCCGTTGATGACGATAGATGATAGTTCTGAATGGTAAAAAAATATGAAGTAAGGCAAGGATGAATACAAGAATTTTTGATGACTCATAGGAATTGATGGCCTAACAGATTCAGAGGTCTTCAGCTGGTATGAAATAGTTGCAATAGTCGCATAGTAAGACCCACCGTAACATGAGAGTTTGTTTAAGTCAAATTTTATGGGGGTCAGTGGAATTAGAGAGCAGTGATGATTGTCTCTGTGTCATCCAAGGCTCCTCATTAAAAATGAAATGAGATTCAAGATACTTTTGCCCTTTTGGAAACTGTGATGATGTCAACAAGAAGGGAGATGTGACTCCAAGAAGAAAAGGGATTCATGAAATCCAATGAGTAATATATGATATCAAGTACGGATGGGTAACATGAATGAATTCAATATGTTGTGGGACTCGAGGCTTCCCTTGGTTGGGGTGTTGAAGGATGATTGGAAACAACTGTAAAACTAGATCTAGCGTCAGGGGGGATAACTAGATATGGGGTTAAGTTGTGCCAGAGTTTAACAAAGTGGGCAAACTCAGAGATCATGGGTATATGAATTTTGGATACTCGGGGTTCATGAACAATGTTGGAATGAAAAGAGAGTGGATTCCCCAACCAAGGGTGACATGGGTAGCTTATCCATGAAAAATAAGGCCATCAAGGATGACGACAAGAACACTATGTATATGATAAAAACAAAGGATTTTTACAATTACCAAAGAAATAAAGAATAATTTGGGTTCAGTATACATATACAGAAATGGGTGCCCCAGTGAAAGATGGCTTGTCCTGTGAGGGAGCAAGTTTGTGAAAGAGAACTAGTGGAGGGTGGGGGCCTGATGGGTGGATTTTTGTTTTAGGTAAATGGATGGAGGACAATCTGCAGATGCAAAAACTAATGGTGGATGAGATGGAGGGCTAATGAAACTGTGGAGGTGCAGTCAATAGAACTGAGATGATATGTCCTGGGATTCCATTGGGAAGGTTAGAAATATGATGAGAAGAAGTATGGGGTTCATTCTCGGAAGTGCATAAGACTATCAGGACTCCCATCCCTAGGGTTGAAATCGACATGAGTGTCAAGTTTCCAAGAGGAAATTTGACTGGGACAAATCATGTGGGGGAGAGTGCTACTGGGTGACAGTACCCAAATGTGGTAGAGGGAAAAGGTACTGCAGAGCCATATGTAAGGACCATAAAGGTAAATGTGAGAGGGTGTGATTGGGATATGCAATTGATTTACAGAGGGAATAATTACATGCTAGTGTCGAACATATACCTGAAGGGGATGTAAGCATGTAGAACAAGTACCTGCACACATGAAAACCAAATACCTGACGTGAACAATATCTGATGATAAAGAAAATATACCAACTATTTGATAAAATTTTAAAGTGAGCACGTGTACCTGAACGTGATGTGAGAAAAATGCTCCTCCGAGGCTAAGTGAAGATGATGACTCGAGGAATGTGAATGTGTATATGGGGGGACTTTAATCCCGTGGATGAGAACGGATCAAAAAACAGAGGCTCTGGGCTCCTGTAACAGAGTGTGGAAGTTGGGAAAAGGGGGTTATATATGGTTGGTGGGCCCATAATGCCACATCATTTGTACTTGTCACTGTTGTTGAGGTGATGAGATAGTTGTGAGGAGATTTGGTTATTGCAGGACCGCAAGGATACCAATCCGGTAGTGGTGAGAGACATGTTAGTGGTCCTATCATCCTGTACCTTGTTAAATTTCTAGTTTGTATATAGAGGTTGTACGGAGGGTCGTATAGGGTGTTTTAAGGGTAGGGGCCCATGAGTGCGCCGAAAAAGGAGAAATACCCACACATATGTGCACGAGTATTACTCAATTTCACGTGCATAATGTGTGGTTGTGCTAGACACAACCATGCATGTGGACGTATATTTCTTGATGGGGATCCCATTCTATGGGATGGCCTTTCCTGTTGAGCCCCATCTTACCGGGGATGATCGGGTGGAGACTATGGTGGCTCACCATTGTACTAGGCCAAACCCTATGTCAGGTTTAGTCATTCGCATGGAGGTGATTGATGAGATCCTTCCTGAGTGTATTGTGACAATGGTTATTGAGATATAATGGAATCATTACATTATGGGGAAGGAAACATTCATCCACAATGATCATAGTCCTCTGCAATTCATCTAGACATAGGGAAAGTTACAGAATTAGTTCCATCAGAAGTAGTCTAAGCACTTGCAAAAATTCAACTTGAACATCAAGTACAAGAAGGACAGAACCAACTGTGTCACAGAATTCCTAAGTTGACCCTCAATTGTGGAACCAACTAGATTTCTTAACTCCTATTGGATCAGACATCCGGGTGACAAAAATTGTAAAATAGTGACTCTAAATTTGTTGCTACCTATCATACATTTAGCATAAGAAAACCGATTCCATAATTTGATCTCCAAGATGGACTATTATGCCATCTAATCCATCTATGCATTCCTTCAAGTGAGCATACAAATATTATATGGGAAGTTCATTATAATTGGGTGGAAGGACACTTTGGTGTGGACAAAACAATATTAATACTGCAAAACCATTTTTATTTGTCGAATCTTCGAAAAGATTTCCTCCAATAAATCATATCCTGCACTTCTTGCACCATTTCCATACCCTCCATCAAGAAACAGGGGCTATACACTCCTATGTCTACTCCCAATATTCCTTGGGAGTCCATCTCCATGGATTAGTTTTCTTGCATGGCTTCAACTAAGCTACTACATCAGATGCATCTTACATATATCACTATACTAAGCATAAATCACATCAATAACATAACAACTATAATGCACAAAGCAACCACAACATAGGATATACACGGTTCACTCTAGTGTGGGGCTACGTCCACCAAATCTTCTCTTCTTTCAATATTCTACAAGCACAGAGCCACAAGAATCCACTCTGCATAGGAAATGACATTTATGCGCACCTCTCCAGATCCTCCTTCCCCGAGATAGGTTCAAGCACAAAGCCTTTTTACAATATGCACACATGCTTCTTACAATCACTTGCACTTAGCTCTACAAGTTATTAACACATAGTATGCACGAAGCATCTACAACTGTTCGCACTTAACTCATGGACCACATTACACATCTAGGTCTCTCCTACTTACATTGCCTAGTTTTCTATTTGTACATTACAAAAGGGCCTAAACATGGGTAAACCCATGGGCCCACATCCCATACACGTTACATAAACCCTAAAACCAAAAATTCCCTACGAAGGGGCCGAGATCCCGCGATCTCTGCTTCAACTTGTGCTCCACCTTAGACCAGCCTGTTGAAGTCCCCAAAATGGTCAAACATGACCAAGTTCCTCCAAATCTTGGTCAAGGGCCAACAGGACCCCAACACTCACTTGTGACTGGTCCCGAGTCACTCTGATCTGGGTAACTATGCCTCAAATTCCTCGAGCTTGGCTCGAGCTACTTCGACCTGTTGCTTTTCCAGAGCCTCCTGATCGGTGAAATATTGAATGTTCCTCTCTGTTACAGGTCCTTCCAAGCATTTTTCCACTATGGTGACCACTTGTTCTAGTTATGCACCTTGTCCTTCAATATCCTCAAAAAGTATGCAAGCTGCATCCTGCACTGGATGGAGTCGCTGGGTTACTTCCATGACCTTACTCTATATGATATGGACTTGTTGTTGAACCATGTGTTGTTCCTGGGATTGTTTCATCCTTTCGACCACTGGTAGTGGCTTCAACTATGATTGCACCATTGTTGCTTGCTGCTTGGCATCTTGCAGCTGTGACTCCAGTGTCATTAGTTCAAGGTCCTCTACAAGGCACTCGTAAGTCTGTGCACTTTGAATGCTAAGTTATTTACATTCTAAGGCCAATGACTTGATTCTATGGACTGTGCTCTAGGAAGTTTCTTATCTTTGTTCTCGCACTCTTGCGGAGTTCTTGGAACTTCTTGTAACTCTAGTTCTGCTATCCTCTGTTGGAGCTATTGAATGGCTTCAGCAAGGTTCCCTACTTGTATTTCCACTGGGTCTTATTCCATCTGTTCTAATCCTGTCATAGAGAGAAGTTCTCTAGGACTACTTCTTTAACTCCAATCTGCTCAGTGAGACGCTGTTCCTTCTCCTTATGGATCTGTGCTCTATCCTCTACAAACTTGTCTTAGATGTCATGTTTTTCCTATTGCGCAACCCGACGTTGTTCTATGGATTCCTCTTTTTCTTGCTTTAAGGCCTCTGTGGCCTGTTCTTTTTCTTCCTGAACATGACAAAGGAGAGCTTCGGTCGCATATGCTATTCGGCATAGCTGGGCAGGTTCGTCTCCCAACTGTATTCCTTGTGATGACGGGGGCGCTGTAGACACTGCGCGGGTGGAGTGGAGGGCTTGTTGTACCCCTTTCAGCTATGCTTGAACTATTTCATCCATGGTCTCTTGTTTGGCTTCATTTCCTTGTAAGATATCTTCTGAGATATTTGAGACAACGATGATGATGAAATCTATGTCATCCATTATTAGCACAATCTGCATCTATGGTTTACTAGCTTTGGACTTCTTCCGCGATGTAGGTTTTGTGGGGGAAACCTTTCTTTTCTTGAAGGTATCAGCTTCATCAATAGGATCCCTAGGCAGTGTTACTTCACCTTGTTTCTTCTTGTCTTCTTCTCCTTTGCCCTCTTCCTTGTCTACTTCGTCATCACTTCCCCCTCTAGGTGAGTATGAAGTAGTCTCTTCTGATGTGTTTTTCAGGTCCTATACCTCTTCCTTTTTTTTTCCTTCTACTATTGTTGGGTTCATCATACTCTTTGTGAGTAACCAATGGAATTACGATGAGGTCGGGGTCAGACATTTTTTCCTGGTCGATTGGTATAAGGAAATTTGCAGGCCATTCCTTAGTGATTTCTTCCATGTCCTCCTCTATGAGTTTATAGTAACTATGTATCTCTTCTTTGTGTTCATTTCCACGCGCAGTGATATAAATAACATGTCTATCTATGCAGAACTTCACAAATGGTTTGAACCTATGTAGGGTGTTCGATGTCATTCGAGGGAGAGAATCAATAACCCTCTTCAACTGTAGGTAGTAGGTGTAGAACACCGCGTTTGACTGCCATTGTTTCGCTGTGTTGCTGGAATACCAGAGCATGGTGAACTGCGCAACTAAGGGTTTTGATAGCTCAATCTCAGGGAAGGTTGCACCTTCTGACATTTTCCAAGCAATGAAAGCAATGAATATCAGTATCCAATTGAAGTGGAACTCGTAGACCTAATCTTGAGCTTCGTGGTAGTCTTGCTCTAACTAGTTGACGAGCTAGCTTGCCCAGTTCATTTGTAGCCCTTCCACGCATTTTCCCGCGAGGTCAACAATGAGCCCTCTGATCTGTGTGGGTCTGTTATTCCTTAGTATCTTACCAATGATCAAATGGTAGGCTAGGCACACTACACCATTCTGAATGGAGGCTACCTTGTAGCCTCGCTTCCCCTTTTCCACATCACCATAGGTATCTTTAATTTTCTGCGCCAGGGCGCGATCTACAGCCTTCCCTGGATAAAATTCTTTTGGGTCTGGTCCTTACATGCTTAACCCAGTGATCTGATGGATCAGTTCTGGATCTACGTTGATATGTCATTCCATCCATAGTTAACCGGCATGGAAGAAATACAACAAGAGTTTAACGAAGGTGTTAACCCCTTGATTCCTTCCAAAGTGTGGTATCTTCATCACATTTCGGATAGTGGACCTTGCGATGTCCATAGTCCATGACTAGGGCATGATATTCGACTTCTTCCCCTTGGTCCTCGTTAAGTACTTGTGTGGGGTGAGCATTCCATGGTTCTTGCGATATCCCAAGTTGAATTCACTGATATTCAACGTCATGATTTTTCCTAACTATAGTCCAACTGTGCGTATCCCCTTTGGGAGGTACGTAGTGATCAGGGTGTAGTCGAAGTCCCTCAGGACAGTTTCATGGCTAACAACACCAACCAAAGGTGAGATATAATCAGGCAGGATAGATGGTATGAGCTTCACATTCTCCAAGTCATCACGATGCTTGTTTCATTTCTCTGTCACAGCTTGGGATGGTGCAGATCCATGAGCAATCGACGGGGATGCTTGCACTCCTCTTGTTGACAAGGCTTGGACTCTTGTAGACATGACCTTCTCATTCATGAGGTCTATGAGGATCTCTTCGACATATTTCTCTACCTCGCTGAAGTCACCTGACATGCACTTTTGAGATCAGATATCTCAAGTCGTTGATCAAATACTCAATGTAACAGAATGGGTGGTGAGGTCTCAAATAGGTATAGCGTGAAAGCCACTAGTTCTCTATGGGCTCAAATAATCACAATTGGGAAAAGTGTTCTCGGTGCAATTCTCGATGGGATAAATAAACAACGTCGTAACAGACTTCTCCAATGGGAAGGAACACCTCAATCAAAGCAATTCCATCAGTTATGGTGCGGTCCCAATGGCCTAATGGCGATCTTTCTAGCCATAATTGTGGTTCAAGCCGTTCTGGAGCATCGTGCTAACGGTTGGGATGCCTCCAATGGTCATATTTCTTCATCATGGCGGAGTGCCTATATTCGTTGTTCTGATATCCCGACGAAGTTCCATTTCTGTAAACCTTCATTCTATGAAGTCCTCCCTGGAACTTCCAGTAACTTTTCTAACTTTGCTTTCTTCTTTCTGAGCATTCTGGATTTGTTTCCTCAAATCTTAGTCATTGGTTTCCTCTTTCCATTATCGTTCTTATCTCCTCTTGGCATAGTAACTTCGCACCGTGGAGGGTCTTTCATAGGGTTCGAGGGTAATACTTCTTCTCTTTCTGGGGTAGGTTCTCTACTCTCATGTATAGATGGGTTTTTCCAGTCTTCTTGTGTTCTTTCAACTTCAACATCTAGATCTCTGGTCCTTAGTAGCTTCGATTGGTCCTCTTGTTCTTCCAGTAAGTGCGCTATTCTCCTAGCCATGAAATCTCTTAGTTCTTTCTTTTTTTGTTCTATATCCTCCTCTTCTTGTTTCCTTGGTATCTGATCTTTCTCAATCTAGGTTTTTCCTAGCAAAATAACAAATGGGGTGATGTTTGCAACAAATTTAATGATCTCAAATTCTTCTTCTGTCGAAGTTACATGAGCACTCATAGTTGTATGGGTAAGTCTTCCACATAGGGTTATCAACTTTCCTCTAAATAGTCCTATCCTCCCAATGAAGGAACCATAGAAGGCTCTCCCAAAATTTCCCAAGTTCTTTCTATCATGATATTCACTTGTGTTTCCTCATCCAGAACACAGTCTATGTCAAAGTCTCCTATTGTTTCTTTGATGCATTCCTTCGCGTTTAATATCTTTGATAAGTTAATATCTTTGTGATCATTCAGGTCTTCTTTCATCTCTAATAATACAATCTCTGATTCTTTCTAGGGTTCTATCATATCCTTAGTTTCTTGGCCTGTCTCATGGTTTTCTTGTCTCATATTCATCTTTTCAACTTTAGCAGTCATTCTAGGGAAATAAAAAACTTCATGGTCCATAGCTTTACAGTAAAGACAACTAGGACCTCTACCAGGGCATTCCTTAGCAAGATGTCTCGGTCTTCTGCAACTATAGCAAAGAGTTAATCCTCTCCTTCTTTTAAATGACCCCCAACCTTTCTTGTACTGCGCAGTGGGATCACAGTAACTAACCTGCAAAAAATTCTTTCTAGGATCCTGCATCCATTTGTTAGTCCAAACATTCTTTCTATTCATAGGAATAACATATCTTTCACTATTCTTGTCAGATCTATTCATATCCCATCTTCTTTCTTCTAGTTGTTCCCTAGTTTTCATACTAGGACAAAATCTATCAAACATACTTAGATCCATTCTTTTGAAACTAAAATTTTCACTTATATTACCTTTCTCATAGAACAAAGATTTAAGATCTTATCTCTTTTCTTTAGATCGAGCTTCTTTTCTTAGCACAAAGCTTCACAAGTCAAGTAGAGTACTGCACACTAAAGAAACAGATCTACGCACAAAGATTTCTCTTTTCTTCAGTTCCCAGCAATCACAGTTTCAGGTCCTGACAATAGAACCATTTGTTGGAATAGGGGCAGACCTAGGGTTTAATGCTTCAACAACGCACCAACGAAACCCTAATGACCGACCCTTTCGGCAACACCTGCGAAGAAAATGAAGTCTCACCCGAGGTAGAGGTAGGGGTGGTTGTAGGACTCAAGTGTCTACAACCTAGCTAAGACACTGATTTGTTATTACAAAATTTACCAGAGCACTTAGCAGTTAATATTCATAATTATTTAACCCTTATTCACATCGCAGGTTGAAATCCTAGTTACAGAGCAGCATAATATTCAAAAAGAACTAATACATCCAAGCACTTAGCATATAGAAATAGATCAGATCTAGCATTCATTCACATTACTAAGCACTAATATACTATATTAGATGCATCTAAACCCATGGGATGACATCCCATACCCGTTACATAAACCCTAAACCCAAAATTTCCCTACGAAGGGGCCGATATCTCGTGATCTCTACTTCGCCTTGCGCTCCGCCTTCGACCAGGCTGTCAAAGTCCCAAAAATGGTCAAACGTGACCAAGGTTTTCCAAATCTTGGTCAATGGCCAAAAACCCCATTGGAAGCTCGTACCACTCCTATAAAGACCTTACAACATCACCAATGTTATCAATGAGAATTATTTTGAATTAAGTATTCCCCCTTCCCTTGGCTTGCACTTGGTATTTAATGTGGAACTGCTTCACCCATATTATTCACCTCAGTTGGACACTATGGATGTAGCAGAGCACTTGGCCCATACAATAATAAATCTTGAATGCATTAAAAAAGAAACAATTGATCAGATTAGAGATACTAAGATGAAGGAAACCTTTCAGTAGAACATCCAACTCTATTGGGCTGTCAAAGCAGGGTAGCTTCTTCACCAGGGAAAGTCTCACCAGGAGTCAAAGTCGGTAAAAGTTTTCCCATTTGATGGAGGAACTTGATGAAATGGGGACCATTGATTCCTAAGGGGGGAGGTCTGATCTAGGTGGATACTAGTGGTCACCCATGTCTTCCACTAATTCAGAATGATTCCACATCTTGGTAGTTTTTCTATGGTTTTTCGGGCCCCAAACTTCTTGGGCCATTTTGAGGCTCTAAATGACATTTTTTTGGCTCGACAATGCATATAATGTTTCCAAAGATCCTATGCAAACGTTGCACCCCAGTGAAGTTGATGTGTCAACTAACCACATTGGGGCCCACAAACCTTTTGGCGTTTCATCTTCTAGTGTTAGGGTTTTGGATGTTTAGGGTTTTCTCATTCATGTTTTATTCTAAAATTCCTTTTCAAATTCTTTTTAATAAACTTCTTGTGAATGAGTGTAGTTGAAACATGTCTCTCTTAAGACATAAGCTATCACCATTCTATCTAGCTTGTGTTCTTTTCATTTTACAGTCTTTTGTATTTCATATAGCCATTAATAGAATCTGAGTTTTACCATATTATTGTGTTTCTTGCAATATCTCTATGTATTTCCTTGTTATATATATTTTATATCTCTACCTTCATGCTGTCCTCAATATAATCCAGATCATGAGAACTACTTGGACTCCTGCATTATGGGAAAAACAACACGGTTGTTAATTTTCCAAGGGATCTAAAAGTTGAGACAATCCATGTAGGTGAAAAAATACCAGAAAATAAATAAAATAAAACCACATGTAAGTGGAACTAGGTAAAGTTGTTATGATACCGAATAATCAGATCCTAGAGGCATATGTAGAGGAATGATACTAGTAAATGTAATTATATTGGAGGGGGTGATTACATGCTAGTTTGAAGAAGTATATACCTAAAAAGGTTGGGGAATGGCCATGTCATGAAGTGAGGTAAAATTAACCTAATGACAAGTACCTGCACATATGCAACCAAATACTCGAAGTGAAAAATACCTGATATTAGTGAATCTAACACGGAAACTGGAATAAAAATCCACAATGATAGTTAGAAAGAATACATATGAATTGGTAGATGAGATAGGGGGTCTGAGGGAGGGTGTTTGGAAACCTAAATGGATCATACCATTCTTTATAATGATAGATGGTGATCCCGATGAAGAAAATGGTTCAAAAAATGGAGCTTCTGATCTCTCGTAGGAGCTCGAGGAACATGGTGGCCGGGACAAATATAATGGATGTGGGGCTCTCCATGCCACCTCATTCATATTGGGACAAAAATAAAAATTTAATAGATTTTATTGATTCTGGTAGTAACCATAACTTCATTAATTACAAATTATCAAAATATCTCAATTTCTTAGTAGATCCAACACCATAGTTTCAGGTAATGATTGCATATGGAGGTACCATAAATTTTTCTGGGAAGTGCCATAATATTAAGCTCAATATGGGGGAGTATTTATTGGATAGCCCCATGATTTATACCAAAATGGTTGGTGTTGATGTTTTATTAGAATTCCAATGGTTACAATCATTCGAAATAATGGCCCTTAATTTTCAAGATCTTTCATGATATTTCCCTTAGAAGGAAAGGAAATTGAGCTTAGAGGTATCCAAGGGAAAATCTCTAAAGTGATAATCTCTAACAACATGAAAAAATTACTCAAAAGGGGACACCATAGTGTAATTGCACAATTGTGCTCACTACATGTTAAAACATATATATCATTTTCTCCAATGGATCTCCAAAAAGTTATCTACAATCATTCGAAGGTATTTGAAGATATGTCTTATGGTGTTCCTCATGATCAGTTTCATTACCATGTTATTCATATACAACTAGGAGGTGTATATTCAATATTCCATGTTTGTTTCTTAAAGAAGATAATTCAGTGACAATATCCTAGTGAAAACTATTTTAACAAAGATTAATATATAAAGGAAAATGATACTATAACCAAAAACAATCCTTGAAATAGGGATTAATAAGATGCAAAATTGAGAAATTATCGAGTAACCCATCATATGGAAGAACCTACCAGTGCAATATGTGACACAGGAAGATTATCTATTCATGTAGACACAATCACAATCTTCAAGTGTTGAGGACAACACTTGCTTGAATCAAACGGGAATGTTAAGACCTAGACAAAGTCCCATACAATTCCCCATGTTATGTACAAAACCCCTTATTAATCCCTAGATATCGAATTATTACATATCTAGTGTTATATTTGTATGTCAGATAGAACCCTTCATTGCACCGTTTCATTATAATTGTACCCTTTGTCTCCTATTTATATAACAAGGAGACTTAGTCTTAGGATCATCTTATCTCATCTCATATAGTATTGTAAATTGTATATATTGTAAGAGGATGTTTCCCCATCTAAGTGGATTGTAATCATTGATTTTTTATCATTTTTTAAGGCATTGGGTTGTTCTAGGAGACAATATGATGGATATATCTACTAATAATATTCTAGGGTTTGATTCATTGGTGAGGCAAGCTATAGTAGCAAGTGCGATATTCCAAGAGTGATTAGGACAATTGAATAATAATTTTAAGGGATGACCCTCTCATGGGAGAGACCCACGGATCTTTATTCCCTGATGAGGGTATCAGGGGTAAGGGGATATGATCAATCTTTTATATATTATTTACTAGTGTGGGAAATGCCCACTATTTGTATATGTCCTATGTATAAGGGTGAGGTGCCATTTTTGGTATATTATATTGGTGCTAGCGCAACCATAGTGAGGGTCAAATTGATGTAGTGATGCAATTTTTTTTTTGAAATTGTTTCTCTCTCTCTCCATATATATGCCATGATTTATGGGGTAGGACATATCACACAAGACTGACATAACAATGGGTTTCAAAGAATCGACAAACATAGAGGTAACACAAATGGAATGGAACTACAATAGAGTGATGTTTGTGAATCTTCTGGTGGATAGAATATGGGTACTGAACCCGATAGGTGCTAACTATCCTATTGAAGGTAATGAACCTACGATTGAGGAGGTGTAACAAATGTGCACAACACATTTGTATGTGTGTGTGTGTGTGTGTGTGTGTTTTTCTTTAGGAGGAGGGGGGGTTTCTTTCCGTGGGATTTTCGAGGAATTAGGTGGGGTAGGAAGAAAAAATTACTTTCATGGTTGTACTAGGAAAGTGTTGATGGGTCCAAATGGCCTATCAACCAGATAAGGGATAATTCCCAATGGAAAGTCCCAATTAGATGTACTCGCGTTTGGGATAGCATTTTCGACCAGTATGTGGGCCTGGTTTCCACTCTAAAATATTTTCAATTATGAATCTGAGAAAAAAAGTCCTCAAATGAATTAAAATATAAGCTAAATATTTAACTACTTCTATGTAAAACTATGCTAAACAAACTCTATATTAAACTATCCTATCTTGATCAGGAGTAGACTAAAAGCATGAGCACAGTGAAAAACGATACCACCAACAACAACAATAATTCATGTATGCTAGTAAATAAGCGAAAACAATAATGATACATATATATTAACAATTAGTTACATATTATATCCATAACATCTTTTTTGTATTCATAAGAAAATAAGTGATCACATAATCATCAAGAACAGAGTCAAGAAATAGTTCGTACAATAAATTTCTATATCACTTAGGTAGAAAACAAATACATAAAGAGAAATATCATACACATTTGTTTGAACCACAAATTCCCAAAATTTGGCTCTTGCTCTTTATGATTAAGAAGTAATAGTACTATCTCCAACATATAATGAGTAAAAGTCCTATGTTCCTCACAATGCTCTCTTTTAAAAAACAAGAGAAAGTATTCACATCTTGTAACTTTCATCATGTTATATGATAGTTAAAACACATCATTACATATTCTCCACTCGTACTTTACACTTTGACTATGATCAAAATAAGAAGGGTCTATTACAATATACAATGATCATGAAATTTTTTGGACTTCCATAGTATCTATATAGTCTTTCCGCAATGCATAATATTTCAATATTGCATCTATCATGTTTAGTTGCATCTTCTCCAAGTCCAAATCAACATTGAAGATTTTATCTATCTCTTCCAGTTTTATAATTTACTCAGTATTATTTATGTAGTCCTTTTCCATTGTGACCATCCTTGTTGGTTTCATCAATTTTTCATTTAAGAATTATTTGTTTACTTCTATGATATGCTTAACAACTTTATGGATGGAATCTATTTTTGTGTCAACCTCTACTATCCTCAATTCATAGGGAGTTGATTCATCAAGGTTCAACATGACCTCCATTCCAAATTCCTATAGTAAATCATCTAAGGAATTCCATAGTCTTTTGAAAACTTTAGTTTCTGTTGAAGGAAAATCTCCCTTCGGACAGGTAGATCACCTCAAAGAGATAGACTCTTAACTCTAAGACAGAAAGTTCTTATCATGGTCACTGACTTCCTTTTAAATCTAGGTGGACTAGTTTGTGAGGAGGAAGGAGAAAAGAAGTACCTTTTACTGGTGTTTGTCCTTGCACGCTCCGAATTGAGCTCCAATCTTTCGCTCTTTGATAAGCCCTGTAGAGAAACAAAGTACGACTACTTCCTACTCTATCAAGATTAGTACGAAATAGGTCTATATACTAAAGAGATGAATTCATGTGAGATTGAACACAAATTAGAAAGAAACAGGCCAAGTAAATTATATTAATGAGGACAAAACATTGCTTACAGCCGTAGATGGATTGCAGCAGTTTCGCCAAGTCCTCCTTGTCTACCCCTTGCTCGAAAGATCCAGGATCTGAATGATGATAGCTTCACCGATTGATCCCT
>JASDQU011440058.1:19637-35308 GCA_032191745.1 Picea mariana | reverse complement strand
TCAAATTAAAGTATTAAAATGCATAAAAATAGTTTGAAATGCAAAGATACCTTAGGTGACCCTTTTGAATGATAAAGAGGTGTTGATTATGTCAAAATGAGGTCAAAAGAGTGGTACTGGCATATAATTGGAGGTCTGTGGTATATAGTATAGGCAAAGATCATGGTCAAAATCGAGGACCAACACTTTCCTGGGGTTGATCCAAAAGGTTTATTTCTTCTTTGGGAGGGGAAATTATGTCGATGTACACTTCGGGTAGGAAATATCATCCTTGAATCCTTCTTATAGTTTTTAAATATTGGGGATTTAAACCCCTTTTTCTAGAACCCTGAACTGTTCTTCTTCTTCCAGCCCTCACGAGGTTTTTTCTGAAGCCCAAACTATTCATAACAATATCTTTCCTTCTGGATAATGCCTTCTAGGGTCTTTGGCTTGTCAAACTCAATTTTGTTTTGATAGTTCTTAGGTAACCCACTGATAAATCGTTGCACCTTTTCCTTTTCCTCTTTTATGTAGGGTACATACCTTAGAAACTCAAGGAATATACTGACATATTCCTCTATGGTGATTTGTCCCAGCTTGAGTTCATAGAACTCTTTAGTCTTCTCGTCGAAATATTTTTCTAACAGATACTTCTTGAAGTGTTTCTCAAATTGTTTCCAAGATAGGTCCTCTTTATGGATTCCTTTCAAATTCTTAAGTTCTTCCCAACAAATGGAAGCCTTTCCATTCAGGTTGAAAGTGGCTACTCGAGCCTTCAAGTTTTTGGAGAAATCATGGACTCTGAAATACTTCTTTAGTCCAAGCAGTCAAGCTTTCTCCTCTTCCCCTTTCTTAATCTCACCATCAAAAGAGGGTGGTTTGCCTTTCTTGAACTCTTTAGGGTCACGTCTTTTGGAATGATTTCATCTCTTCCTTTTCCTTTGATAATGTGAGTTGGTTATACTATCTGAAGATCCCTCTAAGTCGCCAGTTTCCTTTCTAGAGGATTCTCTCGATGCTTGTCCCCTGTCTCCAGGTCAGAGCTTCCTCGAGGTACTCCTCCCAGTGTGGCCACTTAAAGGACCACGTTTTTGTATCTTAGGTGGAGTTTGACTCCCCTTTGTTCGTCATCGTTCCACACGACTGGTGGCAAGTCCATACTGCAGTTGTCTCTGTATGTTAGATAAACTCTGTAGTAAGAATTCGTTAATCTTTGTCTGCTTCTCTTTCTCTTTTATCGATCTCTCATTGTCAGCCTTATAGATCTGTAATTCGGCCATGAGGCTCCTCACAGTTTCATTCAGATTCAGAGGAGTATCTGTTGCCCTCCTCTCATCAGAATCTTCGTCTCTATTGTGGGATCCATCCCCCACTTCGTGGCATATCACCATCCTATATGATTGCAATTTCCCGCGGTCGATCGATCGCTTGAGTGAAGACAAACGCTTGCTATTAGCTAACATTATATTAGTTCATAAACAACACATAATTCATATTTATTAACTACATACACACACAACAGTAAGCTTTCATTCTTTTCTATAATAAGGACTTGACCAGAATTTTAGGAAGGAAGTAAGGTAGGGTGTCTCCCTTTAAACCACTTTAATTTTTTTTTTACACAACTCGTCCATGAGCCCAAACAGACCAAGTTTTGTAACCATTCTCTTATACCAATTTGTAACACACCCACCCTGAAGTACTCTTTTATAGGGTGGGGCATCATAATTTTCATTATTTTTTTTTTGTTTTCCTTTGAATATCTCATCTCGAATCAACTCTCTGAAATGATTTCCCCCCTTCCACTTACCCATAGCGTTCTAGTGACTACTTCTAGGCGCTAAGACGATCCTTGGGTTAAATCTCACAACTTCCTAATTTCTTCGGTTTTCTCTAATTGAGGACCGCAAAACGTCTACAGGGATTTCATCCCAATCTTACCCTCTCTAGGGTCCTACCCTAAGAAGAGAGGTCTAGTCAACAACCCTTCCAACATCTGGCATAATCCTCTTCTAACTCACTGGCTGGTGGAAGTTACAGCGTTTCAGAATTCATGGTCACTTTAACTTGCGAACCTCCTGAAATGTGAACTTCAAACTCATGGATCAGATGATCGAGGGGAGTCTTGTGGGATCCCTAGATCCATGGTCCAAGTCACTTCATGACTTCGGGTTTCCTAATACTTGGTCGCACTAACACATGATTCTCCCAATGTGTGAACTCTGAACTCGTAGATCTGACGATTGAGGTGGATCACGAAGGATCCATAGATCCACAGTCCAGGTCATTTCATGACTTCAGGTTTCGGAGGATTTAGTCGTGCCAACACACAGTTCTCCTGAAATGTGAACTCTGGCGGGCTCTAGGGTTAACTCTTGTGCTCCTTCCCATAACCAATGGTCATATCATCCCTTGGTTCCCTCCGAATAGATCTCATTCATTTGGCTTCCAGACAAGGAAAAATCTTCCCTTCCACTACTTTCGCATTACCATTTTCCTTAGCTTTACCCTGAGAGAGTTATGGACCTAGGTCTGGAAATTCACCCAACAAGGGGGTCTGAGAGATATATCCTCTTCATACATATGGTTATAGGTCAACACGATGCCTCCTATCTCTACCGTTTAACGTCTACACCCCGTAAATCCCTCGGAGTTAAGTTGGGCATACGGTATATCAGTGGAAAGTGTGAATTCATAAGGAGATGGAAGCATATGCATATCATAGCCATTTCACAAAGAAAACATTTACAAATGCATATATATATATTTGTAATACCAAGTAATCATTCATCGTTCTAATTCAACAATTAAAGAAGGGAAAAGACTTTTCAGAACCAGACAATGTGAAGCGACGACTGGAATGGGTGCCAGTTTCCACCCAACCATAGGCTCAATCACACCAAATGAATTTACCACTAGCCACCCCCGAGCTAGGCCATGACGCTCAACAAAACAACCCTTTTCTTCTTGCTCAACAACAATAGGGACTGAGGTTACTCTCCTCCTCCCACGGGATCTCGGCAATGGTTTACACAACACCAAGAAAGGAGGCTAGACTCATTTATCAGCTTGTATCATAAACTTCTTTGTCATTTCCTATAACTAGAATGCTTATTTTTTTCCAGTTCTTCCTTTGAATGTGAGAGATTCACTTTTCTTCATCTCTACACTCTTCGCAGTTTTTCTCCCTTTTCTTTCCTCTACCCACCACACCTTCCTTTCTCACCTCTTTCAATGAGGTCGTGTGTGGCTATAATTCCCAATCTGCGGTCAGGTTTGGAATCCTTACAGATGAGTTCTCTGCTCCATCCCCTCATTAACTCTTAAGAAGGTCTTCCCACCTACCAACCTGACTGTAATTCATTTATGGGTCAAGGGATTGTTCTGGTCCTGAGCAATTAAATCCAGTAAGAACTAGTTTGGTGAAGGTTAACGAAACCATTCCTGGTCCCCTTAACCCTATATTCATATAGAATTCATGGTCTTTCTAAGTACACCCAGCTTCTAGTAGTCATGCAACACTTGTCCATTTTCTTAGTAAATAATTAGGTTCACATTCGTTTACCTTTCAAACAAAGGTCCATTGAATAAATATTCACACATATAAGGTTTTCCATAGTCTCTTGGCCATTTATATTTATATTTACAATCTGGGGGAAATAGGGTGGTACACGTCTAGTGTAGTTGATCCTACGAGCCTATCCCCAAGTGGAATAGGGGGGAATTCCCCCAGGGGCATCCTAGTAATGTCCATATTTCCACCCCTTAGCTCCATTAGACCTACACTGTCCATACCATTTCACATTGGTTCCTCACTCTAGGGGATGTTATCTGCAGTGTCAAATCCA
Organism: Picea mariana; assembly: GCA_032191745.1. NCBI lineage: Eukaryota > Viridiplantae > Streptophyta > Pinopsida > Pinales > Pinaceae > Picea > Picea mariana. The sequence goes on along the minus strand of JASDQU011440058.1, from coordinate 31,478 downwards.
TCCTTTAGCATACCTATTGTCCTTAATCCCATCCCTCCAATGCCTACTTCTAGATTATTTTCTAGTGGGGGGGCGAGCCTTAGTTTCAGCATGGGGAGTGGAACTCTTTCCACCTCCACCAATCGAATGAGAGGCCTAACATCATTGGGTGTGAGTGTACCTCTTGGATGGAGTATCCCTAGTGGTTTCAAGGCTGTCCCTAGTCAGACTGGGGAAGTAATACATCTGGAGGTTTTAATTTTCCTTGGGTTAGCACACCTTTCCCTAGGGGAACATCCCTTGGGGAGAATTTTTCATCATGGGGAGGTTTTTCTTTTGTATTCATGTTCAGTCCTGGGGGTTTCATCCCTGGGACTAAATTTGGTAATATCTTTCCTGGAGGGTCCACATTTCCCCCTAGGGGAAACACCTTTGGGGGAATTTTTGGTTCTGGGAGCATTCATGCTCATGGAGGTGTCACCATCCTAGAAGACACTCATTCTTCAGGAGCTCCCCAACCTTCTAGTAGTACCAACATAGGGGGACTGCAAGGTCCATTTGAGATAGTAGAGACTTCACCTCCCTCCCAGTCTTCATTTGTACCATTTTCTTTCCTCACAACACTTGATTTAATAGATTTTTCATGGTTAACAAAGGACCCTATAACCCATGACCCCTCATGGTCGATGATGCCATCCAAGCTACCATCAAACATTACTAAGTTTGATAGAAACTCGGGATATGACCCCTCTACACACATCATGACTTACCACTTGTGGTGTTCATCCAACTTGTTGATGGATGATAGTGTGAGGCTGCATCTTTTCCAGATATCCCAGACAGTAGTCACCGCCAAATGGTACATTGAAATCAAAGGAGATTCTTTTAGAAGCTTCAACGACCTGGTGATGGTCTTTTTAACACATTACCAATTTCCCATCTGATATAATATAGGAACTGATCTCTTGACTTCTCTACATCAAGAAAATTCCACCCACATCTAGAATCACATTCATGAGTGGATTCGACGACGTAGGATGATTAAGACTCAGATTCTGGAAAAACTTCTTATAGAGTGTTTCACTAAATCCCTCCTACCACCCATTTCCAAAGATGTAGCTATGGCTAAGGCCACCACTGAGGAGCAAGATATCATGTGTGCCCAACACTTAGAATTCTACCTATAGTCAAGACTTCTATCAAGAAAATTCCAGTCTACACCCAACATAATGTCACACTCGCCCATGTCTATAGAAAACATATGAGATTTCAGGTGGTAGTCACCAATTTGGAGACACACATTTTCACAACACCCTCCACATTTCATGGAGCCACCATTGGCAATCATGATTTGGAAATTATTGACGGCATGGATGTAGCAATGAGTTTCTTGGGAAATGCAACGATGAATAAAATTATGGGTGCTTCCACTATCAACCAGAATGATGACCTTCCAGTGCTTGATGTAACCGATTAGCTTGAGGGTTTGGGGAGCGGAGAAGCCACTAAGAGCATTGAGGGAAATGACCGGTTCTACTTCGGGAGGGTCTGAGGGAGGGGTTATGTCGGGGGTTTCAGGTGACTCAGACACAAGGGGAGTTTCACTATCCTCTTCTGAAATATCCTCAGAGATGGCCATAAACAGCTTTTGTTCCTTACACTTGTGGCCCGGGAAATATTTGTCATCACAATTATAACAAAATCACCACAATAACACTGAAATGATATAAGAATAACAACAGAAATAGCACTTTGATTCTGAGAGCAATGTCCATGGGCCTCTTCGAGGGGGCAACCTCCAATCAAGCAGAGCTCTGTTACAATAATCTCCAAGATAGGGTTCTCATACCCTCGACTCCTATTTATACTAAGTATGTCTATCAAAAGAAGCATCTAGAGGAAGATCCTTCTAGAAGCGGAAGATTCTATTAGGTCTTCTTACATTCGACTTATTCTATTTTATTGCAAGGCCTTATTAATAATGACCTTTATTACACCCAAATATATTGTTCTACCTATGTGCGGGTTAGGACCCTAACAATTTACCATTGTCACCTCTAGGTATTACTTGGTAGCATATAGCATAGTCCTTCGTGCCACACAAATACCTGAATACTCTCTTGACAGTTGTCCAATGCTCCTTTCCAGGTGTCGAAATGTACCTTCTCAACACTCTCATTGCATGGGCAATGTCTGGTTGAGTGCAGTTCATTTCATACATTTGACTACCAACAACACTTGCATAGGGAACACATGCTATGTCTAATTTTTCTTCCTATGTATTTGGACACTGTTCAATAGTTATCCTTGCTCCCACAGGAATTGGCACCTTCACCGGTTTGCAATCCTGCATGTTGAACCATTTCAGAATTATTTCAATATACTTCGTCTTATTCAACCAGAGTTTTTGGTGGCTCGATCTCTCAATCTCCATGAATTTAGTTGCACCGAGATCCTTCATGTCAAACTTGGAGGATAGCTGCTTCTTCACCTCCTTTATTTCATCCATGTTGTTTCCAATCAGCAACATGTCATCGACATAAAAATCTACATATATGAAATTCTCACCTTCTTCCTTGGAATATATGCAGTGATTGGCTTTGCTTCTCACAAATCCCAAACTAAGGATGTATGTGTCGAAATTTTGGTACCACATCCTTGGAGATTGCTTTAGACCATAGAGGGATATTTTCAGTTTGGACACCAAATATTGCTTTCCCTTTACTACAAATACTTCATGTTATTTCATGTATAATTCTTCTTCCAGGTCCCCATGTAGGAACGTTGTCTTCACATCCATATGTTCTATTTCCAAGTCTAATGTTGCAACTAGAGACATTATTACTCTAATGGAAATTAGTTTTGAAACATGGAAAAAAATCTCATCGAAGTCAACTCCCGCGACTTGGGAATAACCTTTCTCTACCAGTGGAGATTTGAACTTCTCGACTTGTTTTGCGGCATTCATCTTCTTCTTGAATACCCATTTTCTACCGATGAGATTTCTTCCACTAGGTAACTTGACTAAATCCCATGTCTCATTCTTGAGCAAGGATTCCATCTCTTGGACCATGGCATCCTTCCAGAGTTTACCCTCTGCCTAGTCGACTTCCTCATCGACTGACTTGGGATCATTGTCGATGGAAGTTAGCATGAATGCGAAACGAAAGTCGGGAGGACTATACCTTTCAACTGGTTGTATTATTCTTTCTGACCTCCTTACCACCAGAGTCTATTGTTCCACCTCTTCCTCAAATTCAGTCGTCTCATTTGAATCATCTTCTTCGTTCCTCATTTCAAACTGCATCGTCTCAGGATTATTCTCGATCTGAACAACTTCTTTAGGCTCAAACTTACCTCTGAATTCTATGAATACCACATATCGAATTTACACTATTATCCTTGATGCAGGATCCTATAGATTATATTCTTTCATTCCTTATTTATATCCAATGAAAATACATTTGACTGTCTTCTTTTCCATCTTTCTCATCTTTTCCTTGGGAACATGCACAAATGCATCATAGCCAAATACATTGAGATGTGAAACTGAAGGCTTCTTACCCGACCATACCTCATGTGGAGTCAGGTTGATTAGTGCCGACGAAGGAGACATATTCACCACATATCTTGCAGTGTAAACTGCTTCTACCTAGAATTCTTGTGCGAGCCCTATGATCCCAACACCATTGAGCATGCTCCTTGCCTTATCCATCAATGTTCTGTTCATTCTCTCAACAAATCCATTTTGTTGTGGGGTATATTGTGTGGTATTTTGGCGTGCTATGCCACACTTCTTACAAAACTGATCAAGTTATTTTCCATAGAATTCACCACCATTGTTAGTTATCAACACATTAATCTTCTTATATGTCTGGTTTTATACAAGAGTTTTAAACTCTTTAAATTTATCGAAAACCTCTTATTTCTCCCTTAGTAAATATATCCATGTATTCCTGAAAAAATCATCTATGAAGGAGACATAATACAAGGATCCACCAAGTGAAGGCACTGTAACCGAGCCAAACACATCACTATGAACTAGTTCAAGAATCCCATTTTCCCTTGTCGCTCTAGATGGGAACCTCACCTGACTTTGTTTTCCATATATGAAATGTTCACAAAAGTCGACCTCTAAATCACATTTAGTAAAACCATCAACCATAACTTTCTATGCATAGCTCGAAGTCCTTTTTCTCCAATGTGTCCCATCCTCTCATGCCATAGCCTGGTCGAGTCGATTTTATCATGTCTTGCCGAGTCAGTTTGTACCGACTCATCCCGATTTGGGTCAAGTTGATTCGAAGTCGATTTGAATTCAGGAGAAATGATTTTGTTGCATACATTCAAGTCAACATTCCCTAATAACTTGTATAGGGTTCCAATCCAAACTCCTTTCATTAATACCATCGCACTTCTGACCATCTTGCATGAGTCTTTCTGAAACATAGTGTGTACCCCAGCATCACTCATCTTACTAAAATATATCAGATTTCTTACCAAACTTGGATTGTGTAGCACACCTGGAAGGGTTCTTTTTCTCCTATCCTACAGTATCAGTCGAACTCTTCCTCGTCCAACAATTTTGGTTGTCAAGTCGTCCCCTAAGAACACATCACCTCCATCATATCGTTCATACTCATAGAACCATTCTCTATGTGGTGTCATATGATAGGATTCTCCCAAGTCAATCAACCAAACACCTTGATCTGAATGTGTACTGGTCGACCCCATGTACACATCACTTCCCTTAATTGGGGTTGTCTTTCTCGCAGTCAAATGCTTCTCGTCGAATCTCGTACTGACTTCCATCTCCCTCGACTTACAGTGCTTTTTGTAATTCCCAACTTTACTACACTTCTAGCATATTCTTGTCCACTGAACTAGGGATTTTGATCTACCCTTCAACTTAGACTTTCTACCAGATAATTTTCCTTTATCTCTTTCAACCGGTCAACCTCTCACCACTAAAGGATATTTGGTCAATCCTTCCATGTTATTTCTTCTCATTTCTTCTCACAACAGAGAAGCAACCACATCTTCTAGCGCTAGTGGGGTTGTATTACTCCCTATAGCCATGACTAAAATATCCTAGAAGTCTGGAAAATAACATAACAAGCTTATACACTTATTCTCCTTAGTGATTCTAATATCCAGAGATGATAATTGGCTTAAAATGGTGTTAAATGCATTTAAATGTTGAGTCACCGAACTGGCATCACTCATTCTTAGAAGATACAGTTTCATTATGAGAAACAACTTATTTACCTAATATTTCGACTGGCATAAGCTTCCCAAGTATTCCCATAGTTTCTTGGCCGAATCTTCACCTAAGACATTCAATAGTATTGAATCTGCAAGACAAAATCGAGTCATTCTTCTTGCTCTTCTTTCTAGTTTCTCCCATTCTTTCGTCAACATGAATGTCAGCTAGGTACCTGGATAGACCATTGTACATTGTTCTTGATCTACAAAAATATCTTCCATTTTAAGATTCCAAAGCTCAAAATTCTGGCCATTGAGTTTTTCTATCTCTATTCTTGAACTACTCGCCATTCTTTACCATGATCTTTAACACAATTTATGACTTACAACTCTTATTGTACCTAGGGTTTAGTTCTCAGATTCAAGATTGGTAAATTAATATCTGATACACTCTTCAAAGAATAACACAACTATGATACCACTTGTCGGGAAATGAGACACTTCCACACTAAACCTAGTAGAGGAGAAGAAGAATTTAATCAAGAACGTAAATGACAAAGCAATCACACAATACACAAATATTTTACCCTGGAAACCCAAACCGGGAAAACTAGCGTTCATTGATCATTCTTCTCTCTTGTTGTCTTATTCAATATGAATAAAAGGTTACATGTCTAACCTTGGTCCACACCTAAGACACAATCGACATCATACCGTCTTGCCTGCACAAGAACAACCCTGTAGCCAATCTGACTTACATCTGCATGACCAACAACCTACATCTAAAGATTTATTTAAAGATTGGCTATCCTATGATTCATTGTTTTTCATTAGCCTTTTTGACCTTACAACATGGCTCTTTATAAGCTTTATAGAAGGAAAAACCCTAAATACTAGGCACCCAAAAAAGGTTACAGATCGATGTAGATCATTGGCTAAAAATCCCGCAAATCTTGGGATTTTATTACAGTCGACTCCAAGTCGTATTACCAATCAACTACCAGTCAACATTAATTCGATCTTCAGTCAGTTTCCACACTACACCTATAAACCTCTTGTTGGTTGACCTCTTCAACTTGCTTTCGATGCCTTTACCATGCCGAACTACCACGAACTTCGAATTTGACTTTACCTGGTCGACTAACCTCGACCTTTGACTTGTTGTCGATCCACCTCGACTTCGACCTTCAATTGATTCACCTCGACTAGACTTTCACTGAAAAGACTATAACAACCCAACAAAAGATGCCTCACGTAGCAGAAAACCTTACTCTCTGCCATAGGTGGGGTTGATCCCTCGGAGTCGAGATTGATGACATTTTATTCATCTCAAGTAACTCATAGGCTCTCCCATCTAGTAGCCTTCTAGATTAAAGTGTGAGCGATGGGTAAAAACATCTTCCAAATAGTCATTGATGAAGGAGCCTTGACTTTCATCATGTATATCTCTTGTTGGAAAGCCCTTAGCTCTCCTAAGATTGATACATCTGCCATACTTCTGAAAGGCTTTGATGGATGCATATTCATCATCTCCTTACCCATAGATTTAGGTGGTAAGTCTATCTTCGTCGTCATGGAGGTCATCTATGCACCACTTGAGTACAATCTGTTACTCAGGCGCACTTGGTTCTATGAGATGACCATTGTTATCTCATCAGTCTTTAGGTTCCTATGCTCCCCTCACCAAGGAAAAATCGTTACCATCGATCAAATTGCATTTTGTACCCCAGACCTTGTATCCAATGCAGGGCCTAATGTACCCTTTGTCGATGATACCATGCAATATTCCATGAATGTTGGTGTGGGGATGTTCAAAGATCCTTAACTTATGGGTATATTCCCCCGTCCCCCACCATCTCCTACTGCAATCATTTCCCCCATCAACATGATTTCTTCAATTATTAGTGGATCCCTTGAGTCTATTGATCCTTGGGTGGTACCTCATTCTAAGGATGTTGAATCATTTGGAGAAACCATGTCACTCACTGCAGTTGAGATTGTTAATCTGATGATCCCATCAACATCCGGTGATACTGGTCAGCAACTCCATCCTCATATGGAGTGTGATCAACCTACTCCAACCATACATGTTGTTGACTTTCCACGTTCACATGACATCCTATATTTTGAGTTTCTTTTGGAAGAGCCCATCTTAGAAGTCATGGATTACATTGATAAGCCTAGGGAAGATGAAAATCATCAAGAATCCATCATCCTTGATTCAGAACTGACGAGAGTTAACACGATGAGTCTTGATCTAAAACTGGGGGCATTTGCTAGGGCATCTAATAGCCCTCCTAGTCTTGATCCTTTCCTCCTTGGTTATCTTTTTCATAAATTTCCACCAAATTATATGCATCCCCTTGCATCGAAGATTCACTTTTTGTACCCCTTTTACATCTTGATGGATCCCATAAAGTATATTCCCTATCTCACGAGAGTACTTCCAATGAGTATCTTCGTATGTGGAAATTCGATCCTGTGTGGCATGGCCCCAACATGGTGATCCATATGATGTTGATATCGACTCACGAGCTCATTGATGATGAAAAGGATCCTTGGCCTAATCCTATCCATGGGCTCTACTTGGTGTAAAGAATCGAGATGTGTAGTGCCTTGTATATATGTGTGTGGTGTGAGTGTGCTTTTGTTTTGAATATATCATATCCAAAAAATACAAAAAAAAATTCATTTTTTGAGATTTCTCTATGTGTTTTGACCTTGGAATCTAGTTTACATGTGTTAACATGATTCTAGGGATTTATTGTTACGAAGATGGCGACATCCACTACACTTGAGGTATATGTTCCTACACTGGCATATAGGGATAGGTTTTTCCCTACATTTCCCACCTTGCATTATAAACCATCCATATTGCCAACGTTATGCCTTATGTTCGAACCTGATCAGTTGCGACACTAGCCACGCCTTTTGCATGTTGTAACTAGTACGATAGTTCCTACCCTTCATGGGAACCCTAGTTAGCACCTAGATTTCCATTTGGTTCCCATGCTGTGTTTTTCCCATAGGCATAGGAACCCTCTTTTAGCCCCACTATGACTTGAAGATTGAGTCTCATTCTCCTCTCTTCGTCTATATTGTGGCCACATCCCATGGGGGGTTCCTGAATTATTTTTTATGTTGCTTAATGGTCGCCTATGCATTTGTTTCTTCTTTCATGCCTCCCACCGTTGCGTTTCTGTTTGCCCATATCCCGCTTATCGCTATACAATAGCCTTGACCACCCGCCTCTTGCATTATTTGGCCTCTGTTTTTCACTCACCTACCTAGGGAGAGAGAAACTACTGAGAGTGGATCTCATTAGCTAATACCATTTGCATTCCTCATTGCTTAGGTCGGTTCCATGCGCTTGGAACATAGGAGTATGTTGTTAATTCACTCATTCTCTTTCGTCGAGTATACTTTTATCTCTTTTTTGGGATCACAAAGGACCCGAAAAAGACACTCACGAGTCTTCTTTAAGTTCTTTTTCAGACTCTCTAAACATGAAAATATTACTGAGTGAACTTGTTTTCTTTCATAGTCATTAAATAGTTTTGAAATGATGTCTATCTGGTGTAATTTTAACCCTTTTTTGGACCAAATGGACTATTTACGAAAAAGGAATACTCTAGTCAACCTGGGATAGAAGAGTTCTCCCTTGTATTGTTTTATACTTTTTTGGGCTCGGAGGACTAAATTTACGAAAAAGAATACTGAGATTACTTGTGTCATTCTTTTTTGCTCGTTAAAACATGAAGGAGACTAAGCATACTTGTTTCATTCTTTCATGTTTGTTAAACCATGAAGAATACAAAAAACACAAAAGAAAAGTGGGGGTTTTTCACCATTGGTCTATTCTCAAAATGGCAGTGTCAATCGAGTCAACCTTGAACACGACACCTGTTTGAGTCCTCATCATATATTTGGGTTTTTAGCATTTCATTTCATGGATTCACAATGTATTGTTTGGTGGCCATGCTCATTATGAGTTTGAGTATGTCTACCTAGGGGATTGGTCTATATATGCTCATCCTTAGTGTTTGATTGCAGGTCTTCTTTGGTCTACTAAACCTCCTTTTCTCTCTCCTTGCACCGCCTTACATGGGCTTTATTGTAACATATTTCAGTGATCCACTCCTTTCCTGGCCTCACACATTAGGGGGCATTTGCTATAGCCTTAATATCCACCCTTAGGTCAGAGAGGAAGCCATTAGTGGATAGAATCCTTAATGCAACTTTTTCCTAATTTTTGACCCTGTCTAGAACATTTTTGGAGGGCCTTACATGACACCTAACATGCAACAAGCGAAACCTCACTAGACGATAGTGGTTCAACAAACAAGGCACTATCAAACTTATAGAAAAGGGGAGTTATGAGGCGAGGGGTGAGAGATGAGTTGGATCTTAGTGGTAATGGTCTAGGAAATCACTTCATTCGAGTTTCTAGTGGCCTCTATAAGATCTAGAAGCCTCTCCCAAGACTCCTCCAAGAGATATATAACAAGGGGAAAGCCTTGGGAAAGAGGGAGGAAAATTGAATAGCAAGGTTATGTTGCCAAATTGCAGAGGTATTCAACCATTGTAGCTAGAATTCATTAAATCTTAGCATGACCAAAGAGCTGCAAGGAGAGGCAAGGAGCAAGGAGATTGAAGAAGCTTGCGTCAACACTTGAGGTATGCTATCTTGATGTAAGTTCTTATTTATAATCAATAGATTATTTGGTTTCCCCCCTTTGAATATTTATCAATTGATGTATAAATGTTCAGATCTGATCTTGTAGATTATAGATCATATTAGATTCAAGATAGATCTAGGATCCTAACATTAGGAAGCAAATAAAGTGGTTTTGTCTTGTCTTTGGTGTGCAGGAAGAAGGTTTTAGAGGCTGGATATGGAACTTTAGGAGTGCAACAACTAGGAGACGCTAAAGACAACCTTTAGGAAAAGGTAAGCCATCTACTTAGCTCTTTGTATGTGATTTTATTACTTGTTTCTAGGAATCCAATAGGAAGTATACCCCCTCTTGTCTAGGATAACTAGGATGATCCTAGGGAGATCTTACTAATCTATTCAGTGAGATCCCAGTGAGCATTTTTCCCATAACACATGTGCTTCTCTATCAAGGGTTGTCAACCTCATTGTTGAACCTCTCTCCTTTTTCGCACATGAAAGACGAGAAACCAGACAGAGAGAATTGTGTTTGAGCACTGAATGAAGCTCTTTACATCCTTAATTGACTGCATTCTATTCGGTCCAATCTGGTAGAGTCCTTATCCATTTCATATTAAGCCAAGCAAGTTATAAGTCTTTCTGACATATAATGAGTGAATTTGTGTTTTTCTTTTTTTTCCCTCACCATTTCTCTAGTAGTTGTAGCTAAAGTGTCAAGGCAACACATCGAACCTCCTATGAATTTGTAAGACAATTTTGCAGTGAGAGATAAATCAGTGACGAAATGGACATTTAATAACTGCTTACCATTAAAAAGGGATATCCTGGCCGCAAGATGTCTGGTGTTGGTTCAAGGTCAACAACCAGTTCAAGTCTTAGCTCTATTGTTTCGGGTGTTCCAAGTGATTCAATAGGTTTAAGGTCATAGGGTCTTCACTCAGTGAACCTATGACATAGCACATTCGTTCATGGGATATTAAAGAATACCCCTAATTTCACTAGATATTGATAAATACCTAAAAAAATCCTTGAATACATCATTTGAATAAAAGAAACCCTTATTTTTACTAGATACACCTTTTTATACCCCACAATACCTATAAACCCCCGGATACCCCTCCCCCCAATACATACAATATATTGACTCTATTTTTCACAATTTAGAAACCCCCTTTATGAATGAATGTGATAAGATATTGGTTAACAAGGTGAAGCCTTCGTGTTCAAAGTAAGCTACACTCTCCAATTTGAGTTAAATGAAATTGGAGATGGTACATATGATGTATGAAAAGAAGGTAGTAGAAATGAGATTTGGAGCCGATACATATAATGTATGGAAGAAAATAAATAGAAGTGAGAATTTAAACTGGATGGAATTGAAGCCAGAATCGATAATGTATGGACATAAGGAAGTAGAAGTGAGAATAGATGCAATGGGAGAAGTACATTGGAGAGCAATAGAAGAAATAGCGGAAAAGGGAATGGAAGAAAGACCAGGAAAGGGCATGTAGAGGAAAGGTAGATTGTGAAAAATAGCAAACGGTTGTGACAAGAACAACGATGGACATGAAAAACCTAGGGAAGCTTTGCATGAAAAACCTAGGGAAGCTTGTGCATGAAAAACCTAAGAAAGCAAGTGTCGCATTGAAAGATGTGTTCTTGAAGTCCAAAAAAAAATGAGTTTTACATAGTCTTTATTATATGTTTTAAATATGAAACATTTAATGTTGAAAATTAATGTTAATTCAAAAGACAACATTAATCGACTTCCAGCGAAAGCAATATGAAGTTTTTTAAGTTTAAACTTGGTTTCCTAAGTTTAAAACCAAATAAAAGTGCCCCTTACCTCGAAAAAATGAGTTTTACATAGTCTTTATTATATGTTTTAAATATGAAACATTTAATGTTGAAAATTAATGTTAATTCAAAAGACAACATTAATCGACTTCCAGCGAAAGCAATATGAAGTTTTTTAAGTTTAA
>JASDQU011440056.1:25432-37139 GCA_032191745.1 Picea mariana | reverse complement strand
GGATATCATGCACCTCAAATATATATCATATGCAAAAGTTACAACCCCGAGAAGTTGATGTAGCAACTTACCCCATAGGGGCCGACATGAATTTTGGCGCTTCTTCTCCTAGGGTTAGGTTTTTGGATGTCTATGGTTTTATAATTACTTTTTGATGCTAGAAAGGATTGGATGCCTCATTGTAATGTGCTTAGGAAAATGTGCATATCCGCCACATCTATTCTCATAGATTAGCTACCACCATTCGAGCAAGATTGTTTCATTCTGCATTTTATAGTTTCAATAGATTTATTTATTGAATAGAAGTTAAGTTTCATTGTATCTCTATTATTGTTCTTTATATATCTGTGTTAACTTTATAGATATGTGTTTCATTTTGTTCTGCTCATAAATTTGGATCAATTGTATCAGAGCAATATTATCTTCATTTGTTTCTCTGTGCACGTCCCCAATGAGGTTAGGGTATAAGCAATTGAGACTCGAACCAGTTGAGCCTTTACAAGATCTACCTTTCCAAACCTAGTGGTCTCCCATGGAGGAAGAAAATAGAGATTATGGGGCATGCTATCCATTTAAACTATCGTTGGAGGAATGAACCAGGTGGAAATTGGTGGCTACCCACCTATTCTACTAGCTCAAAACAAGCGTTTCCACCTTGACAATTTTTCTACATCTTTTCGAGTCCTAAACTTCCTGGGCCATTTTGAAGCCCTAAATAACATTTTATGGGCCCACCATAGTCACACTGTAGGATTTAGCTAAAGTGTGATGGAAAAATGTGTATTCCTCAGACATAAATTTCAAACAAGCTATTGTGCACCCCAAATGAAGATTGTATGCAAATTTTATGCCTTTGGGAAGTTGACATACCAACTAGCCCCATCGAGGCCCACAAACCTGTTAGCATTTCATCTTTTGGGGTTAGGGTTTTGTACTTTATTTATGATAAAAAGAACTCTAGAGCCTAATTTGAATCATCATCATCTTCTTTTGAATAAGCATAGCCATCACATCTCTTCTGAGAGATCAACTTCCACCATTCTAGTGAGTCATTCACTATGTAATTTTATAGTTTCTGTACATTCTCTTATTAATAAAAATTGAGCATTACTGTAGGTCTCCTTTTATTGAAATATTTTTGTTTATCTCGCAATATCTCTGTATATTTCACTATTATATATTTGCCTTCATTTTATTCTCAAAATAATCCAGATCAGTTGTATCATAGCAAGATACTACTTTTTGTTTCTTGTGCATGTCCCCGATGAGGTCAGGATATAGAGAGTTGGGTTTCGATCTAGTTTCCCTTGAGGATAAACTCTCTCTCCAGCCCAAGCGACCTCCCATGGAAGAAGAAAAGAGAGACATGGGAGAAAAATATCCCATCAATCTTTTTCTTGTGGAATACCTCGCGCAACAGAGGAACGATATGTTGGAGATTTTTTCCCAAATCCTTCAACGATTGCCAACAATAACAGACGCATCTTCATCAAGCAGTTTCTTTGGAGACGCTACCCCATTAAAAATACATGTTAATTTTGATATTCATGTATTTGAAGGTCAGACCAATGCGTATTCTTTAGATAGATGGTTAAATTTTCTAGAAGGTTATTTCCTTGTTCACAATTTTTCCGACAGAGAAAAGATCACCTTTTTTCTCCTTAAATCTCTCCCCCATGTCAAAAATTGTTGGGAAACTTACTAGGAACAAAGTTCCACAAAGGAGTCTAGAATATTTGGGGCTTAACCCACTTGGGATTATTTTATGGATGTTGTCAAGGAGCAATACTACCCTATGGGAAACTATGATTACCAATATATGAGATGGACTACGCTACATCAAAAGAGGGACCAAATAGTGTCAAAGTTCAAAAATACCTTCCACACCTTGCACACCAAGCTAGGTATCAAATAATCTGAGTGGCATTTGTTTCTCAAATACCGCGAGGCTCTACACAAGTACATCCAAACCAAAATCGAGTTTATGGACATATCATCACTAGGAGCCTCTTATAGATATGATGTCAAAATCATTTAGAAATTTAAGTAGCAGAACAGGCGAGAATCTGGGTCTGCAAATCTGTAACAACCAAAGTATGGTAAAGGTATCCCTAACTCACAAAATAATCAACCTCAAGACAACCAATCCAAGACACATGAAAACAAGGGTAATGGGAATATGAATAAGGACATTGGGAAGTGGTGCAAATTCCACAAAATCCCTTGGCACAACATCGATGAATGTCACTCAAAAAAGTCACTAGTGGTCGAGCTCAAAGAAATAGAGTCGAGCCCCAAATTAGACTCTGATTCAGACAAGAATAAAAGGATAAATATAATTTATGCAGAACCCACTGCTACTGTCATGACTACAACTATCCAACTAGAATAACCATAGGATCCTGAGGAGGGGGAGCACCTTTTCCATTCATAGATGTGGGTGAAGGGGACCCTGCTCCATTTTATTGTTGATAGTGGAAACCAGAAGAAACTCATCTCAGTAGAGGTTGCAAGCAGTTGGATTTTCCAAAAACACCACACTTGCAACCATACAACATCAAATGGCTTCTCCAGGGACGATATCTTTATATCAGCCAACAATGTCTCCTGTCATACGACATCAATCCATTAAAGGATGAGGTAATGTGTGATGTTTCCACACTCGAAGTCTGTGATGTTCTGTTAGGCCATCCATATATGTGTAGGCATCATGTTGTTTATGAGTCTCGACTTTGTAGCGTCATTATTACTCTAGGGGGTTAGCCCTACAGGATACCATAGGTAGCTTCGACTACTGTACCGATAAAAAAAATGAAACAAAGTGATCTCTCATACCATAAAATTTAGACTCTTCACAACGTGGTTAGAAGAGAATTACATTGAACCCATTGCAGCCATGACCCAAGACTCTTCTATCCAGCATAAGCATATAAACAAGATTGTAGAAGAGCACCAAGATATTCCTACTGCACCTATAGGGGTGTCAAATCAAGTTACGATAAATCCATTCATTTTATTCATGCTTCATATTCACCGACAGAGTCCTCACACACTCAGGAAGATCATGCAGCGAGATTGGTTCATAAAAACCTTCAACAAGCTAACCAAGGCATCTTTTTCACTAAGGCAAGAAGCTCACCAAGGTTCACATTTACAAAATCTTCCTCGGGGACTTGACACAATGGAGACCATTTATTCCGAATGGGGGAGGATTTATCCATCCAGAAATCAGTGGCCATCCACCTATTCCATTGGCTCAAAAAAAGGTTTTCCACCTTGCCAGTTTTTCTACAACGTTTCGGGTCCTAAACTTTTGTTGTTGTTTTGAGGCCCTAAACAACATTTTTTTTGGCCCGCCACAATCACATTATAGGATTTAGCCAGAGTGTGAGGGAAAAATGTGTAGTCCTTGGATATACCTTTCAAATAAGCTATTGTGCACCCCCAAATAGAGGTCACATGCAAAAGTTACACCCTTGGGAAGTTGACATACAAACTACCCCCATCGAGGCCCATAAACCTTTTGGTGTTTCATCTACTGGGGTTAGGGTTTTGGATTTTATTTATCATAAAAATGCCTCTAGAGCCTCATTTTAATCATCATCATCTTCTTTAGAATGATCATATCCATCAAATCACTTCTCAAAGATTAGCTTCCACCATTTTAGCAAGTCATTCACTCTGTAATTTCATTGTTTATGTACATTCTCTCATTAATAAAAATTGTGCATTATTGTAGTTCTCTTTTTATTTCAATATTTATTTTTATCTTGCAATATCTTTGTATATTTCACTATTATATATCTACCTTCATTTCATTCTCAAAATAATATGGATCAGCGGTATTAGAGAAGGATACTACTTTTCGTTTCTTTTTCATGTCCCTGGTGAGGTAAGGATATACAGAGTTGGGTCTTGAGCTAGTTTCCCTTGATGACAACCACTCTCTCTAGCCCAAGCGACCCTCCCATGGTGGAAGAAAAGAGAGATAGGGGAGAAAAATATCCAATCATGTTGTTGCCCGTGGTATCCCTCACACAAAAGAGGAACGAGATGTTGGAGAATTTTTCCCAAATCCTTCAACGATTGCTGACAATAACATGCGCATCTTTGTCAAGCAGTTTTTTTGGAGACACTACCCCATTAAAGGTACAAGTTAATTTTGATATTCCTCTATTTGAAGGCCAGATCGATGCAGATGCTTTGGATAAATGGTTAAATTTGATAGAAGGTTATTTCTATGTTCATAATTTTTTCGATAGAGAAAATATCACCTTTATGCTCCTTAAGGCTCTCCCCCATGTCAAACATTGGTAGGAAACTTAATGGGAGCAAAGTTACATAGAGCAGTCTAGAATATTTGGGTTTGATCCCACTTGAGATTTTTTTTATGGATGCGGTCAAGGAGAAATACTACCCTATGGGAAACTATGATGACCAATATATGAGATGGATCATGTTGCATCAAAAGCGAGACCAAATAGTCTCGAAGTTCACAAATACCTTCCATACCTTGTGCACCAAGATATGTATCAAATACTTTGAGCAACATCTTGTTCTCAAATACCGTGGGGCTCTGCACAGGTACATCCTAATTGAAATGGAGTTTCTATACATCTCATCACTGGGAGCCTCTTATAGATATGCTGTCAAAATCATGCAGAAATTTAAGCAGCAGAACAAGCAGGAATCTAGGTTTGAAAATCCGAAACAACCAAATTATGGTAAAGGTGTCCCTAAATCACAGAACAATAAACCTCAAGACAACCATTCCAAGCCATAGGAAAATAATGGAAACATGAAGATGAATAAGGAAATTGGGAAGTGGTGCGACTTCCAAAAAATGCCTTGGCACAACACCGATGAATGTCACTCGAAACAGTCACTGGTGGTTGAGCTCAAAGAAACATGGGCGAGCCCCAAATCAGAATCTGATTTAGACAGGAATAAAAGGAGAGATATAATTGATGCATAACCCACTACTACTGTCATGACTGCAAAAATCCAACTAGAAGAACCAGAGGATCCTGAGGAGGGGGAGTGCCTTTTCCATTCATAGATGTCGGTGAAGGGGACCCCACTGCATTTTATTGTTGATAACGGAAGCCAGAAGAACGTCATCTTGGTAGTGTTCATCAAGCAGTTGGATTTGCTAACAACATCACACCCACAACCATACAACATCGGATGGCTTCGCTAGGGATGATATCTTTATGTCATCCAATAATGCCTCCTATCATACGACATGAAGCCCTTCAAGGATGAGATACTTTGTGATCTTTCCCCACTTGAATTTTGTGATGGTTTGTTAGGCTAGACATATATGTGGAGGCGTCATGTTGTTTATGAGTCTCAACCTTGTAGCATCATTGTTACTCTGAGGAGTCAGCCCTATAGGACACCAGACGTAGTTGCAACTATTGTACTCACAAAAAAGTGAAACAAAGTAATATCTCATACTACAAAATGTATCCTCTTCAAAACCTAGTTAGAAGAGAAGGACACTGAAACCACTGCACCCATGGCCCAATACCCTTCTATCTAGAAAAAAAATATCAACAAGATTGTAGAAGAGCACCAAGATATTCCTAATGCACCTACAGGGGTGTCAAATAAAGTTGTGATAAATCCATTCATTTCTTCATGCTTCATATTCACCGAAAGATTCCTCCCACACTTAGGAAGATCATGAAGCTAGATTGGTTCATAAAAACCTTCAACAAGATAACCAAGGCATCTTTTTTAGCAAGGAAAGAAGCTCACCAAGGTTCAAATTCAACAAAATCTTCCTCGGGGACTTGACGCAATGGAGACCATTTACTCCTAATGGGGGAGGATTTATCCATTTGGAAATCGGTAGCCACCCACCTATTCCACTGGCTCAAAACAAGGTTTTCCACCTTGGTAGTGTTTCTAAAACGTTTCGGGTCGTAAACTTTCGTGGTCGTTTTGAGGCCCTAAACAACATTTTTTGGGCCTACCACAATCATATTATAGGATTTAGCCAAAGTGTGAGGGAAAAATGTGTAGTCCTTGGATAGACCTTTCAAATAAGCTATTGTACACCCCCCAATAGAGGTCATATGAAAAATTTACACCCTTGGGAAGTTGACGTACCAACTACCCCCATCGGGGCCCGCAAAACTTTTGGCATTTCATCTTTCAGGGTTAGGGTTTTGGATTTTCTTTATGGTAAAAATGCCTCTAGAGCCTCATTGTAATGATCACAATCTTTTTGCGAATGATCTTAGCCATCACATATCTTCTAAGAGATCAATTGCCACCATTCTAGAGTGTCATTCACTCTATAATTTTACTGTTTCTTTACATTCTCCCATTAATAAAAATTATGCATTACTGTAGGTCTATGTTTATTGCAATATTTATGTGTATCTCAAAATATATAGCTATATTTCACTGTTATATCACTGCCTTAATTTTTTTCTCAAAATAATATGGATCAAGGAAGCCCTTGTGTGACATAGGAACGAGATGATGGATAATTTTGCACAAATACTTCAATGACTGCCAACATGAAACACATCTTCCTCGGGTGGAGGTGCCGCCCCCTTCAAGGTACAGTTAAATTTTGATATTCCTATATTTGAAGGTAAAATAGATGTAGAAGTTGTAGACAAATGGTTAAAACTTCTAGAAGGGTATTTTTATTTCCATAACGTTTCCGATAGAGAAAATATTACATTTGTGCTCCTTAAGGTTGTCCCCCATGTCAAATATTGGTGGGATATGTTTTGTGAGAAAAAGGAAACAAAGGAATCTACATTATTTGTAGTCGCACCCACATGGGGTTCATTCAGGGATGCTATTAAGGAACAATACTACCCTGTTGAAAGTTATGAAAACTTGTATACAAGATGGACCACATTGCGGAAGGAAAGGGACCAAATAGTGTCAGAGTTCACCAATGTCTTCCATACCTTGTGCACCAAGCTATGTATCAAACACTTTGAGCAATATTTGGTGCTCAAGTACCACAAAAGTATGCATAGATACATCCAGAAAAAGATGGAGTTTCTGGACATCTCATCCTTAGGAGTGGCCTATCAATGTGCTATCAAATTCGAGTAGAAGCTTAAACAAAATATGAAGCAGTTTGGGTCTACGAACCCCTCAAAGAATAAGTAGGGAAAAGGCGGCCCCAACCCACATAAAAAAGGACAGAGCAAGGATGAATGGCCTCGGGAAAACTAGTATAAGTTGTAAACAAAGAAGGACAATGGGAATACAAAGAAATACATTAGGAAGTGGTGCAATTTCCATAATATACCTTGGCATAAAACCACTAAATTACGCTCAAAGCAGTCATTGATGGTTGAGGTGAAAGACTTTGAATCATATGTGGGCTCTGACTCCGAGTCAGAACCAAAAAAAGGGAGACGAATCATTGGCAGAGAACCTAGTGCCACTGTTGCTACCACAAAGGTCCATCCCGATGAACCTGATGAAGCAGAGGAAGGTGAGAATCTCTTTCTCACAGATGTGGGTGAAGGGTACTCTGCTACACTTCATCATTGATAGTGGTAGCCATACGAACTTCATCTCGGTAGAGGTCATCAAGCAATTGGATATAACAATAGCACCACACCTACAGTTGTACACCTTTGTATGGATTTACTAGGGGAGTGATATCCACGTCAACCAACAGTGTCACCTACCCTATGACATCAAGCCCTTCAAAGATGAGGTGTTGTGTGATGTCGCACCCCTTGAAGTTTGGGATGTTTTTTTGGGCCAACCTTATTTATAGAAATGTCACGATGTATATGAGTCCAGGTCTCATAGTTTAATTATTACTTTGGACAGTAAATTGTACAGGATACCTAAGGTAGTCCCACCTACTTCCATTTCCTTAACCTCTACCAAGCAATGCAAGAAGGTCATCGTTCAAACCAGGAAGTTTGTCTTCTTTGTGATTCTTGCTAAAAGTAAGTGGAAGGTTGTAGCCACATTCATGGCCTTCATGACAGGTCTCTCCATATATCAGAAGAAAGTGGATAATGTCATGAAATAATACAATGAAATCTTCTCCTCACACACATGGAGTACCTTTGCACTGTTAGGTCAAGCACTCAATAAATATGACCCCTGGTGCACCACTATCCAATGGATCAGTCTATCACCACTCTCTATCATAAAATGAGTAAATAAAGTGCCAAATCCAAGAGATTCTTGAAAAGAGGCACATCTGACCAAGCTCACCACCTTGCAGAAGCCCAATCATGCTTTTGCAGAAGAAAGACAGGACCTAGTGACCCTACATTGATTATTGGGCTCTAAATAAAATCAGAATTAGTAATCAGTACCCAATTCCTTGAATTGATGATCTCCCTAACCAGCTCAAGGGGGGAAAATGCTTCAGTAATATTGATCTGAATTCCAGTTACCACCAGGTCATAATAGAGTAGAATGATGTATGGAAGACTTCATTCAAGTCCAAATCAGATCTTTTTGAATGGTTGGTCATGCCCTTTGGATTGAAAAATTCCCCATCAACTTTCATGAGGATCATGGATTATATCTTGCATATTTTCACCAATTAGTTTTTGGTGGTGTATTTGGATGACATCCTCATCCTCAAAAAGAGTTGGGAGGAACACTTGCAACATATTCAACATGTTCTTCACACTCTGTGACAAAACAAGCTATATGAAAATTTGGAAAAATCCTCCTTTGGCATGAACAAGCTCCAATACCTAGGCTACATTGTTGATGAGAATGGGGTGCATGTTGATTAGGCCAAGATCCATGTCATTCATGACTGGTGAGCCCCACCACACTCACTGATCTTCAAATCTTATTAGGCCTTGCCAATTTCTATTGCAGGTTCATGATGGGATTATCCCACATTGCATGGGCCCTTAGCCAAGTGACCAATGGTGGTGGAAAGGAAAAGTTCATGTGGGGCTAGTTACAACAAAAGGTGTTTGATTATTTGAAGAAAATCTTATGCTCAACCTCGATGCTCTCATTACCTGACCTGCAATTTGTTTTTGAGATTGAGACATATGCTTTAGACTATTATGTGGGCGCAATTCTCACTCATCATGGACATCCCATAGCCTATCATAGTGAGACACTATCATATAGCATCCATAAGTACCCCGCTTATGACAAAGAAATGTACTCCATTGTACAAGCCTGCCGCCAATGGAGGCATTACATTCTTAGGAAGGAGACAATCATCCACACTAATCATAAGCCTCTACAGTTCATGCAGACAGAAGGAAAATTGAAGAATGACTTCCATCATAAGTGGTACATGTACTTGTAGTAGTTCCATCTCAACATCAAGTATAATCTAGGGAGCACCAACCACGTCACTAAATGCCTCAGTCAATCTCCAGTTGCAACACTAACCATGGTGCTACACTCCTGGAGACATGAGACCTCTGGATGGCCCCAACTCTACGAGAGAGATCCTGAATTTTCCACTACCTACCATATGTTGGGCACAAACATAGTTGTCACTGATTTCCATCTTCAGGATGGGTTTTTGTGCCATCTCGACCATCTCTGTGTCCCATCAAGAGAGGTAGAGAAGATGGTTTAGGAAGCTCACTACAATCGGGTGGTGGGACACTTCAGCATAGAAAATATAGTGTTAGTGTTATAGAAGCATTTATATTGGTCAAAACGTCGAAAATTTGTCAACAAGCATATTAGGTCCTACATGCCCTGCACCATTTCCTATTCCATTAAGAAACAAGTCATGTAGACCCCTCTGCCTACTCCCGATAGGCCCTGGGAATCCATCTCTAAGGACTACATGTCCGACCTTCCTTCAATAAAGAAGGGAAATGACTTTGTTTTTGTGGTTGTTGATCGATTTTCCAAGATGATGATTCTGGATGCCTGCAAGAAGAGCATCACAACATAGGCCACTGCCAATCTCTTCTTTGAACGAGTGTGGGTACATTTTTGGATACCACAAACCATCATCTCATATCGAGATAGTTGGTTCCTCAAAACATTCTGGTCAAGCCTCTAATTATGACTGGACACCAAGATCACCAAACCATGAACTTGCACCCCCAAACGTATGGCCAAACTAAGGTATTCAAAATGATTATTGTGCATATCTTTCACATGTACAATTCCAAGCATCCGCACACTTGGGAGAGAAAGAACCAAGGCATGGAAATAGAGAGAAGAAACAAGGGATGGAGAGAGAGATGCTTTGGAGACAATAGAGTTATTCATATAGGGGGAGTGATGGTCAAAAGAGGAGCATGTGCATAAGCATGTGACTTTCCATGCATAAGTGTTTTGGTCAATGCCAAATGAGGTTTCTTTTGAAAGATTGGTTGTCATTAATGTCAACCATTGAAGAAGCCCAGACGGTGTGGTTTTGGTACCCAAATTTTATTGAGGAATATGGAAATGAAAGACAATGTAGATGTAGGTAAGACACTCATAGATGGATATTCCTCATCACGTTGTTTCCAGTGATATGTGGTACAACACATAGTTCCTCATGGTTGAGGAGTTATGTCTTCATGAAGTTGGAATCCTCGAAGAATGTTCAAGAATCCCCTAGTGGGTTGCATGTATTTATTGAAATGGTAAAGTGGTTGTAACAAGAAAATTATAGAATCCTTAAGTTCAAGGAGAGAGGTTACCTAGAAAAAGTATAAATACACCTCTAGGAGTCACTCAAAAGCACATTCACACTCACATTCTATTGAATATAATCTTGTGAACTAGTGATCTATTGGCTAAGTTTGTGATGGTAAATCTGAGGTAGAAAAGAATGAGGAGTATGAGAGTTTTGAAAGTGCAGTGGTGAGAAAGAATCTCTGAGGGAACCATATTTTGGCTGATCCCCATGGGTCAGAATATTAGTGTCTCATGAGGCATCCCTATGTGTTGTAGAATAGTTGTCAGATGAGGCCCCACGAGACAAGATTTCTTAGTTCCGCGAGTACAAGACAAGTTGGGAAAAATTCTAGTACCATGTCCTTGAAGACAAAATATAACTTACAGGTCATTATTTCAGTGTTTGAGGTTAGCTACAAAGGTACTAGTATGTTTGTGTACTTTTTGTGAAGGTTATGCTTGATTATGATGTGGTGAATGCTTGAGGCATACTTGTCATATTGATGAGGGTTTGACACATGATTGAGGTACATATTGGGTACATGATTGAGTAAGGTATTATGGTATTCTTGGTTTAGAACATGGCATGGTTGTTATGGTTCATATCTTTAAGATAATTGTTCATGGTTGAGGTATACACTTGATGTATGGTGGCATATGCATGAGGGACATGCATTGGGTCTTCATTTATGATATGCTACATGTCTATACTTGATTGATGATATGATAGATGGTACATGTTTTATTCATGTTCGACACATGGTACATGATTGGCTACTTATCATTGATGTTGTACTTGGTGTTTCTTATTGTTCATGATTGATGCATATATGTTGGTACATAGTTGATGCATGGTGTGGTACAGGTTCTAGTTGGTTGATGATCAGTTACAGGGTGATGATATAGAGAGAATGATGATGAAAATGATAGGTTGGATATAGTGACAGGTTGGATACAATGACATGTTGACATGTTACAGGTTGATGTGACAGTGCTAGTAGTAGTGACAATGATAGTGGTAGTGAAAGTGAAAGTTATTGTGGTAGTAACAATTGGTCTACATTTACATTTCAAGGAGGTAGGATGGGGG
>JASDQU011440056.1:13460-25412 GCA_032191745.1 Picea mariana | reverse complement strand
ATGAAAATGATAGGTTGGATATAGTGACAGGTTGGATACAATGACATGTTGACATGTTACAGGTTGATGTGACAGTGCTAGTAGTAGTGACAATGATAGTGGTAGTGAAAGTGAAAGTTATTGTGGTAGTAACAATTGGTCTACATTTACATTTCAAGGAGGTAGGATGGGGGCAAGGAAAGGTGGCTTTAACCTCCTTCCGGTTGGTGCCTGAGAACATAGGGAGTTGGATCTTCCTTTAGGTTGGAGCCTGAGAATTAGGGAGTTGTAGTCTCCTTCTAGTTGGAGCCAGAGAATTCAGGGAATCATAGATTCCTTCTGGTTGGAGCCTATAAATAGGGGGTCATATCCTCCTTCTAGTTGCAGCTGGAGAATTGGGAAGTTGGTGCTTCCAATGAATATATTATTTTGATATATAAGAAAATAATTCTGTGTTTTTCTCCCATTTGGGTTTCCATGTAAATTCCGATGTATTGTGTATCTGATACAATATTGATGATGTATTAAATCCTAATGATAAAATGTTGAATATTGTTGATGAATATATATTGTGGTTAAAAGTAAGAAGAGTACTAATACTAATTCACCCCCCCTCTCAATATTCCAACAACATAATTCATGGAAATAACTTTTCTTGGGATTCCAAGAAATAAGCTCGACTCAAGAACAACATTATCAATGGGGTTGTCAAGACTTTTGCACATGTATGTCTGTAAAAGAGAAACTCTCTCTTTCATTTTGAACTCTCTAAAACATATGACCATTAAAAATTCATTTAATGGTTCATTATTAGGGTTTAAAGGCCGCCTCAACATTTCTATAATGGAATCATGGATTAATTCAATGAGCACATACCCATCCTTGGAAATGATAGTTCTCTTGGAAGAGATGTAGTTTGAGGCTCACTCAACCACAAACTGAGAAAAATCCTAGACTCGAGGAACCCCAAACTTCGCTAAATCAGATTCCCAGGCATGGTAGTGATCAACTAGATCCTTAAAGTTATGGCTCGTCTATTGGTGTAACTCAAAAGGGTTGAACGACATGATAGGATGAAAAATATCCTTGTCTTTGTCGACCAAATCTTCTTTTACAATATTTATGTTTTCCTTGTTTTTAGATGGCTGGGAGGGATCCATTTTAGAAAATGAAATATAGAAGAGTGAATGGGTTTTGAATTACTCCTGAAAAAGATTGATCTGAACAATACTCAGGCTAGAAATTCAATAGCGGATGGTGCTGGAACAGTTTTACTGGGCACTTGAACTCTTTTCAAATATAAAATAAAACAATAAATTTACCTTTTCCCTTTTTTAAATTGAAAGTAGACAAGTGACATTTTATGATCGGTGACAAGTTACTTAAAATAAAAAAAATTAAATTTTTACCTTTTCGTGAGATGACATCACGCGGAACACTCGTTGGTCCCATGTCGATTGCAGGGGTGCCAGATGTAGTTAATTTAACTACAGGACGAGGGGCCACAATACACATGCAAGTGACATGTTGATAAGCTCCTAACCAAGGTAAAGTTTCACGCCCCCCCTCTCCTTTGTTTTAACCATCGAGCATGAAGGGGGGGGGGTGCAATGAAATAATGACCATTGATTTAATGGTCGAGGAACACGATTAGATCTGCATACAACATGGATGATTTATTAACATAAAAACTATATAAAAGATCAATCTACTATCAAAGTTTTTTTTTTAAAATAAGCTTTAATAATATTATTATTTCAACCTATTAATCCGAAATAAAACACACAATTATTAAAATAAAACAATTCTCATAAAGATTTAAATTTCATTCCAATTTTGTTCATCCTAGAAATATAGAGAAACTATAATTTTTTTGTTTGTTTGTTAGAAATGTGCCTGTAACTTGTGAGGACAACATTTTTAACCATTGGCTAATAAACCACAACCCAATGACATCTAAGCCATCAAAATCACTCGGGAATTGCACCCAGATTGGGTCACACCAAACCTTAACATGGTTGGATTTTTAGATGTCTCCTCCCAACTAAAATAACCGTAAGGGTATTGAACTTAGGTCTCTTAGCAAATGAAATCCACACCTTAACTAATTGAGCTAGTGAGAATTGACTAGAGAAACTAGAAATTCAGAAAAAAAAAAAACATAAAAATTTATTTTTGTAAAAATATATATTTGGGCTATGTTACAATATCTAGCTCCATCTGGGGATTGTGTCTCCTTGAAAGACATAGAAGAACAATAGACCATGTGCTTTTATAGGGTTATCAAGTCATTATTCAGAAATAGAAATTAATCGATTTTTTCTAGTGAATGATATTCTCCTCATCAAATCAATAACAAACTTTCCTTCTTTCTTTTAAAATCAATCTATAATTGAAGAAACTGAATCACCACCAATTCATAATTTAACATGTTTATATAAAATTTGACCAGAAATGGGTAAAAATATTTTACTCATTCAACTTTATTCAGGAATTGTTTTGGGGTAATATAATTGTAGTTTTTTGGCTAAAGAGTCAAATTTGTGACAAGTGTTCATGCTTCGAATCTTTTAATATTATGAGGTAATTATTTGGGTCAGAAAAAAGTATTTGTGAGGAAACTAGTTTGAGTGAGTAATAATTTTTATGATACTCATTGGAAATATTTCTCATCCTCATGGTGTTACTACACTACCAAAA
This sequence comes from Picea mariana, assembly GCA_032191745.1. Classification (NCBI taxonomy): domain Eukaryota; kingdom Viridiplantae; phylum Streptophyta; class Pinopsida; order Pinales; family Pinaceae; genus Picea; species Picea mariana. The sequence goes on along the minus strand of JASDQU011440056.1, from coordinate 22,733 downwards.
AACATCCATGGCCTATGGTGTATTCACCTCGATATAATAGGATTTGCTTCACTTCTAGTGAGTATCCATAGCCATGGTGAAGATACCTATACCTCTCACTTGAATTTCCTTTCACCACCCCTTTCAATTAGTTTAACAATTTTTAGGAGATGGGGGCAATCAATATGATTTTGACATTTAAGGGATGATCTGCTTATCAAGAATGAGATAAAAATACTTGAGTGATGAAATATACTCATAAATATCTTCATTTCCTCATTTCTAACTTTGTCTTTCCAAAACAAAAACCATTTTGATGGTAAGTATTGAGTAATACAACCAGTTACAAATTTGACACTAAAGCCTCTACCTAGAAGGAATTACCTTATATAAACCTTTTCAATTTTCATGATAGAATAAAAAAAATGTTCTCCTTTATAGTTTGTGAATAACGTGTCAAAATCTAAACTAGCAGTTGAGACAACCTTTTCTATTTAGATTTTGTTATATGAGAAGATAAGGACTTATGTTTTCAAGAGGAGAATTATTAAGTGATACAGTCTTTTATAAGGATGAGCATACTATCTAAGAAACAATGTTTTTGTTTTTATTTGTTTTGTTCATATCTATAAAGTAAAATAAAAAGAAAGAAAACCAATTATATATAATGAATGAAAAACTGGATTTAAAATTGAATGTAGTGTTTCATGAACCTCCCATTCATAGAAAATTCCAACAAATTTTCTTGTAAATTTTTAAGGGAGAATGAATTATTTCCTTCAACTTCAACAATCTTGTAGGATCCTAGCCACAAATGATCTAACTTTCCATGTTTTCCAGGGTCATCTCTTTTTCTATCCCATGTTAGCACTAAGTCATCAGGTATGAAATGTTTTTTTTTTCTCTCCTATAAAAAATGGACTTCATCTTGTCATGATATTCCTTAAACTTGTCATTGACTTCCTCTCTTGTTTGTTGCACTTCAATTAACTTATTTATTCTTATAGTAAGGCCATTAGGTTCTTCCTCACTATTCTGCAACAATTTCATGACAAGCAAGGAAATATTAATAGGTAGTATCACATCAATATCATAAATTAATTGCAAATGAGATATACCTATGGACCTTTTAGTACTGATTCTATTAGCCTAGAGTACAAATTTCAAATAAGAGTTCCAATCCTTTTTGTTATTTGTTAACACTTTCTTAATAACTCTCATTAGAATCTTGTTTGATGATTCAACTAATCCATCACCTTAAGGGTAATAGGAAGTGGAATGACCAAGGATAATATTGCATTTCTAACAAAAATATATCATTGCAAGAGATTCAAAATATTGAGCATTGTCATTTATAATTTTCCTAGGACATCCAAACCTAGAAAGAATATTTTTATCAAGAAATTTGATCACAACTGCATAAGTGGAAAATCTAGTTGCAGTTGCTTCCACCCATTTGGAAAAATAATTTGTTGTAGTTAAGATCCACCTATGTTGTGCACTAGAAGAAGGATGAATCTCACCTATGAAGTCTAAAGCCCATTTCTAGAAAGGGGCTTCAACTTTTATTGGAACCAATGGAAAGGATGGAAGCTTTTGTTTACCTACAAAAATATGACATTCTCTATAGGATATGACCTGTGCATTTACTTTAGAAAATAATTTTGGCCAATAATAGCGAGCTCTCAAAATTTAATATTTTGTAGCTCTCCAAGCACCGTGTCCTCCACATATGCCTTTTTGAAATTCATCTATAATTCCCTCAGTATCTTCTTCAATCATACAATTTAATAAACATCCTAAAGGATATTTCCCATAGATTTTTTCATATATGATGTTATACATGATCACTTGAAGTTTGAGTGACCTAGATTTGGACTGACTAAAATCAAGCGATAATTCAACGGTCTTCAAATAAAACACATGTCTTTATACCAAGGGGATGAAGAGAACTTATCTTGAAACTTTATTATGGATTGTTGCAAATCTTCTTCCTTAAATTTTTTTGAGGGATGTTCTATTATTTCAGAAATGTTATTTATCCCTGGAACTCTACAATTTGATTCACCTATGGGCTTTGTCAATCCCTGAACTTTAATCAATTTCATTGGTCTTATTTTGAGGTCATACTCTTGAATCTTAGCTATCCATTTGCCTCTTTTTCCATAAATATATGGCTAATTCAAGATCCCTTTTACTGTGTTCCTAGGAACAAAAGCAATTATTCTAGAATGTAGAACATAAAATATAAAATATTTAATATCTTTAACCAATGCATAATCTTGTTTTTCCATAATATTATATTTGATATTTGAATCTCTCAAACTTTTTCTAAAGAATGAAATTGGTTGTTCTTGTCTTTCTTCATTCCTTTGTAGATGAACTACAACAATAGTGTTGAAAGAGGAAAAATAAAATATGAGAAACTCCTTTGAGTAATCTGAACTTATTAGAACATGTGATTCTCCTAAATATTTCTTAATTTGGTCAAAATAACATATAGACTCCAAGGACCATTTGACCTCACTATATTTATTAAGCATGACATTCAAATCTTTCGCTACTTCAACAAAATTTGCGATAAATCTTCTTAAGAAGTTTATTTTTCAAAGAAATGACTGAATCTCTTTTTTATTCCTTGGTAGGTTAATAACCTTAATTGCTTAAACACATTTAGGATGAGTATTGACTCCTTCCTTTGAGATAATGTGTCCAAGTAATTTTCCTTCCTGCATAGAAAAATGAGATTTTTTAGGATTCAATTATAAACCATATTTTTTACATTTAATAAAAGTCTTCCTAAGATGTTTTACATGATCTTGATCTGACCTAGAAAAACTAGTAAGATCATATAAATAAATCATGACAAATTTATCCTTTTCTCCCACAAATTTTATGTTGATTTCCCTCTGAAATGTTGCTCCTGCATTCATTATCCCAAAGGGAATTTTGTCATACATGAAGGTTCCCCATGTTGTGGTAAATGTAGTAAGTTCTCTTTCTTTCTCATGCACATCAATCTGGTTGAAAAATAATCAATCATAGAGATTCTATTAGAACCTACTACTTTTTGTAATACATGATCAATTTTTGGAAGAGGATAATTGTATTTTAATGATGATTTGTTGAGATTCCAAAAATCGACACAAAGTCTTATTTTACCATTCTTTTTCCTAATAGATACTAAATTTGCAACCCAAGAAAAATATCTTAAAGGTACTATGATTTTTGCATATAATAAATTTTTTAGTTCCTTTTTAATAATTGGGAAGAGGATGGAATATACCTGTCTTAATTTTTGTCTGAATGGTTTAGATCCCACCTTCAGTGGGATTCTGTGATAAATTATGTTGTTATCATATGTCTTAAGATCTTCATAAGACCATGCAAGTACTTCGATCGATTCTTTGAATAAATCGACATACCTAACCCTCTGATCAACAAGTAGAATCTTTGAGAGATTGATGTTCTTGTGTTCATTTTTAGTGCCAATATTACAATATTCCACTTCTTCACTTTGAGGATACACAACAGGTTTCACAACAACATCATCTTTATCAAATAGATTTTCTATAGGTACCAATCCTTTTCAAATATGGTTATTTCTTAAGATCATAATTTTATGATTCACAATCTCTTGCAATATGGGATCTGGATGACTATTTTGATGAATTTTCTCATTATCTTTATCATCCTCTTGATCAATATAATTTGTAGAAAATTCATCAACCATTTCCAGCAATTTCTTAATTTGTTGATCATATTAAAATACCTGCTAATGCATGACATTATTCGGAATTGAAGGTCTGTATTTTGTCTCAACTTTATATTTGAGATTTGACACTTCAAGAGGTCTAACATTTCTCGATACTACTGCTAAAGAACCAACTTGTTTATTTTCATTTCTCGGAATTGCATGAATATTAAAGGTTACGAAAAAAATTTCAATTAAATCTCAAGCCAAATTTCTATAAGATATCATCCTTGGGTGTTTAGATTGATAAGTTGTCCTTATCTATTTAACAGTTAATTCTATATCCCCATAGACAATAATATTTTTAATTTTATTTTTTTTAGCTACTTCTAATCCTAACACTAAAGCGTCATATTCACAAACGTTACTTGTGGAATCTATTTCAAATTGTAATATAAAAATGGAAAAAGTTTTCTAGAAGGGGAAATTAAAAGTATACCTGCCCCAACACCTTTCTAAGAGGAGGCTCCATCAAAATACATTTTCCATGTCCCATATTTAGGCTCTTTACTTTCACACAAAGAAATATTTACATTTTCTATACAAAGACCTAGTTCGTCATTTACATATAAAATGAAACAACCCAAGTGTTTCTCTTTTGAGTAAACATGATAATTATAAGGGTGATTAGGATCACTAACTGTATAGGCTAGTTTGGTTTCCCTATAAATTCTCCTAGTTTCTCCACCAAAAAATGGAATCGTAGCATAACTCATGTCCATTTGCAATGAACCACCTACTTTACTTTCCCAATATCCAGATAAAAGAATTCCATAGTTGACAGGAACATCTACCAAAACTATATCCATCAAAACACTTTTACTGGTATTTGGGCTAAGTGAACTACCGGATATTTTATCATCCCTAAACATCTAACTTTTGTTGCCTCAAAGGAAGACAATTCATGATATGTTCTTGTGATTTGTAATATTATCTTCTCCATAACTATTTTTTGCATTGGATTGCAAGAATATCCTAAGTATAACATACAATTGTGTAAAACATGTTCATGGAATGTTAAGGAAATATAAAATGGTTCTACTACTTCTCGTCTTTCCTCAATATGTGGACCAAACATAGTTGTAGGCATTTCATCTTGCAGATTTAATGTATTTGGTTGGGTTGTTTCAATAGAAAAATAAATCATTTTCATTACTTGTTTTCTATAGACATGGTTTTTTGCAATTTCTAACAGAGGGAAATGAATTCTGATCTTATTTGATTTATTTTATAGGTTAAAGTACTGCTCACATTCTTTGTTTCTTTATGTTTTGCATCAATTTTCTTTGCAACCCATTGATCATATTTTTGTTTTGTAGCTGTAATTTATTTCCCTTTGTCATTATTTTGAATTTTATCTTGTTGACATTGAATATTAACTTTATTTTCATTCACATTTGTCCTTGGTCTCATGTCATATTTTCTATGCAACTCATCTTGAAAAGCATATGAGAAAACTCTATATTGAGATGATAATGAATCATTTGGGATATTTTTATCATCTTCATCAAAATATGAGTTAAAGCTTAGATATTTCTCATATTCATCCCGGGTCACATACACATCAGAAATGTCACCTTCCATCATATTTATTTCATCATCAATCTCTTCAATTTCATCTTCCCCAAAGTTGTAAACCATATTTTCATTATTTATAGGTGCTTGTATTTTTTTATCTTCATTTCTCCTTTCTCTTTGTAAAACCCGAGGAGGATTAAAAGGCCTTCTAAACTAATTTTGGTTTCTATTATCATTCGTTGTTCTCTCAGCCTCTATACTAGCCAGTTTATTTGATAGATCTTTAATAATCCTAGACATTTCCTCAATTTTATCTTCTTGATTTTTATTTATCCCATATGTTCCTACTTATTCTTTTTCTTTATTTTGATCTCCAGAGTCATTTTTAACCCTATCCTTTCCTACTGCAATCATATTGGATTCCATCTCTACAAAAATAACTTTTGATGTTGGTTGTGATGGTTTGACATCTACAATGATTTTATTATATAATGTATTAAATATTTTGATGAAATATGGAACATATTCATTATGTTTATTTTTAAGCTCCCAAACTTAGTCAAAAAATAGAGATGATCCTTATTTTCACCCCATTTTCTAAGAAAAACATATTCTAAATCATTCCAAGAATCAATAGAATTAGGAAGCAATCCCTTGAACCAGGTTCTGACCTCACCCTATTCAAGATATTGGTTAGTTAAGAAATAGTCAAAGGTTGATAAATGTTCAAGGGCCATAATGTCATCTTCCCCAGTAAATCTAGGTAATAATTTCAAGTAATTATTAGGAAAAATATGACGCCACGTAGCCCTTCCTCAACCCACAGGTCGGAAGGTCCGCGCGCACAGGATCTTTCTTCTCTCCTTGGCCTGAAGAGCTCTAAATCGACGCTTCTATTTTCCTTTTGAAAAATCTGCACCCACAACAAATCCTCGTGGGATTCTCCCTTTGCACTTCGGGAGACCGGACTTCGCGATTTCACGGATCCTGCAGTCGAGTGTCTTGTCGCTCAGACTCCCGAATCCTGAAACTCCGACTTGTCGGCTATCGGGAGTTCACGAGTTGCGATAACATCCAACTCTACCCATGAACCCCAAAATCCCAATATTCTATTCTCCGAAATCCCAAGATGTCATACTTTGACACGTTTCTCGGTGCCGGCCCCACAACTAGACTTCTCACCATTTTGGGACTTCGACTTACGAAACTCCGAAGTGGTCAACACAGTTGACTTCTACGTCGATAGTGTGCCACCTGTCCACCTTGCTGGCTCCTATGGTCCCACACAATCTTATTGATCCTTCACGGCTTCGCGCTTCACGATTTTGTGAACTTTGATACCAAGTTTTCGACCCTTCCACTCACGAAATCCTGATAGACGATTTCACGAGTGATCCAATGGCCCCTGGCTGACTTGAACCAATGGCCCTATATCTCCTAAGATTGAAACTTTTGGGAATACTTGTTGTAACTCCCCTATTGCTCCGTGAGATCTGACGGCTCCCGGGACTTCGTGGATTCTCCACAGAGAATTCCGATCGTTCGTCTCTTTTCTTGAGAACTTGTCCTCCTACAATCCAATGTCGCTATGCCTTCCTTAAAATTTTCAAGGTACTTGGCCTCGTGTCTTCCTTCGACTCATTCAAGGTTCAAATCCTTCTGAACTTTCTTATGACTTCGAGTCTTTCAGAAAAACTCTTGCTCACACTCCTTGTGACAAACTTTCAAACACTTCCAAGTGTTGAAATCCTTCGACTCTGCGCACACCTGTAGCAATAGTCTCTCAATACTTCACTCAGATTCACAACTCTGAGACTTTACTCGGCCTGTGCACTCCTTGTATGGCTCCTATGCCTAGCTGCACTTCTGTGTGAATGAGAACAAAAGTTACCCTATCTGAGATCTCAGAGACAAACCTCTGAATCCTCTATCATGCACTCCTTGTGGACAATTCAACTACACTCCTTGTAAGAACTCTTGCTCAGATGGAGAAACGATTGAAACTCATTTCCCTTACTCTTTCTCTCTCAGATTTCAAACATTCAGCAGGAAATCATTCATACATAGCATAAAAGGAATTGCATGACAGAAAGAGTAAAACATTCATGAGCATAACATTCAAAGATGCATACACAGAGAATATTTGAACACCATGAGTTTGAATCAAAACCTTCTTTGTATTAATTCAGGACTTATGTACATCGAATTCTCACTACATCTCTCTGCTTCTCTTCTATGCTCTCCTCTATGTTATAATACACAATGAGGGTGTCTATATCTCGTTTCCCTCTTGCACTCTAAAACTGTCTAATATAACATTCAATTTCTATCTACCTGCATTTACTATCATAATTGCCTTCTACCTACTAAGGACGAGAGTGGATCGCTCAAGGTCCGTTTACATTATACAAGTGCACTCCTTCTTAATTATCTCATTTAAGGTTGGCGCATTAACTTCAAGAAAATTTCAAAATTTGCACTGGCGTTCGTCCAGCTGTCTTTGGCCTCCGCGCTGGCTCACTTGAGATGCTCCTGCATCATACTCCCTCGCTTGAAAATTTTCATGGGCTCCTGTCCATGAGCTCACGCACTGTCTGTCCATGCTTCTGGATCTCTTCTTCCTTCTCCCAGTTGGCATCTTCAACTGGATGTCCCTTCCATTTGACTAAATATTCAAAGGATTGCTTTTGCCTGCTCTTCTTGCTCACTCTTTTTTCTAGTATGCGCTCTATCTACGGCTTTTCTGCAACTGGCATCTGTTTTGTCCACTAGATCACTCACTGTTCATTTTCCGTCCCGGTTTCCTCAGCTTTATATGGGTACAAATTTGAGATATTGAATATCGGAGAAATTATGATCCCATCGGGTAATTCAATCTCGTAAGCATTTGTTCCAAATTTCCTCAAGACCTTGCATGGTCTGATTTTCTTCATCTTCAGTTTATTATATGTTCCTCTCGGGAACCTTTCCTTTCTCAAATGTGCCAAAATCAAGTCACCAACCTCAAATTGAAGTTGTCTCCTATGTTGATCTTCTCTGCGCTTATATTCCTGGCTCGAACTTTGCAATCGCTCCTTCACCCGACTGTGAAGTTCCTTCATCGCCTCTGCAAAATCTTCTGCACTAGCGCTCCTAGTCACAGTCTGTTCTGAATCTCTTAGTTCAGAAATTCCTCTTGGATGCATCCCATATACAATCTGAAATAGACTCTTCCCTGTGCTCCTATTAACTGAGTCATTATAAGCAAATTCTGCCTATGGTAATATGTTGTCCCACTGGCTGTGGTGTTCTACCACCAGGCTTCTCAGCAATTCTCCCAGACTTTTTTTTAACACTTCTGTCTGTCCATCTATCTGAGGATGATAAGCTGAACTAAATGACAAGTTATTCCCCAACTTCTTCCATAACATCCTCCAAAAGTTTCCTACGAACTTAGTGTATCGATCTGAAACTATGCTCCTTGGTAAGCCGTGAATTCAAATGACTTCTTTGGAAAACAGATTCGCAATGTGAGTTGCATCACTGGTCTTATGACATGGAATGAAGTGTGCTATTTTGGAAAATCTATCCACCACCACAAATATTGAGTCAAATCCTCTTTGTGTTCTTGGAAACCCTAATACAAAATCCATGTTGATCGCATCCCATGGATTCTCAGGTATGGGAAATGGTTGATAAAATATAGCATTTTGTCTCCTTCCCTTCCAATGCTGGAAAATTCTGCATCTGTCAAGCTTTCTCTGACCAAACCTTTGTCCAACAAATCCTGGACTTGTATTTTGACCTCTTCATTCTCTTGCGGCGTCAATCTATACACATATTTGTTTGGAAAACTAGCTCCTGGTATGAGATCAATATGATCACTCACACTCCTGATCGATGGCAACGAAAGAGGTAGTTCGTCCACTACTATGTCAGCGAACTCTTCCAGCAGCTCCTGGATTTCTTCTGGTAAATCATCTACTCTTGTGCAGGTCAAAACAATCTTCGGTTTCCTAAACACAATGAATTGTGGTTCCTCT